>NQII01007513.1:0-42293 GCA_002778355.1 Clitarchus hookeri
TGTAGTTATCAAAATTATAAAATTCCAGTTGTTTATAGAGGTCTAAATGCACATAAAAAATTTATAGAATTAATGAAAAAAAAACCAAGAGATTGAAGAAGTATATTCACAAATAGACCCAATAAAATCATTAACTAAAGAAGAAATAATTATTTATAAAAATGTAATAATTGTACAGTATGCGAATGTGAATATTCACATAATAATCATAAAGTTCACCATCACATCATCTAACTGGAAAATGTATTAATCCTGTTTGTGATAATTGTAAACAAGCTACCCTATTTTATACCAAGATATTTTCTTAATCTTGCTAGTTATGATGTACAATGATAATAAAAAAAATNAACAAGCTACCCTATTTTATACCAAGATATTTTCTTAATCTTGCTAGTTATGATGTACAATGATAATAAAAAAAATTTAGGTTATTTAAAATAATGAAGATAAATATATTTCCTTTGGAAAACAATTAAATAATTTAAAAATTNAAAAAAAATTTAGGTTATTTAAAATAATGAAGATAAATATATTTCCTTTGGAAAACAATTAAATAATTTAAAAATTATATTTATTGATTTATTTAAATTGATGTCTAGTAGTTTAGATAAATTATCATCTAGTTCAACTATAAAAAAAATTAAACATATTCATAAATTTTTCTCAGAAGTTGTAGTTTATTTAGTTATAAAAAAAGGTGTATATCCATACAATTATATTGATAACTGGAAACATTTTTAAGAAACTGNTTATAAAAAAAGGTGTATATCCATACAATTATATTGATAACTGGAAACATTTTTAAGAAACTGAATTACCACCAAAGAATGAATTCTATAATAAATTAAACGAATGCCATAAAAGCAATGAAGATTATGAACATACAAAACAAGTATGGAATAAATGTAATACAAAAAATCTTTGAGAATATCACGATTTATACCTAAAAACAGATGTATTATTATTACCAGATATATTCAAAAACTTAAGAGATACATGTATGTATGCTTATGGTTTAGAACCAGCTTGGAATTTTACAGCACCTGGTTTATCATGGGATTCAACGTTAAAAATTAATAAACAACCATTAGNAGAACCAGCTTGGAATTTTACAGCACCTGGTTTATCATGGGATTCAACGTTAAAAATTAATAAACAACCATTAGATTTATTACACGATTATGATATGATCATGATTGAAAAAGGAATTTGTGGTAGAATTTCAAAATAATGTCAACAATATGTTAAAGCAAAAAATTAATATTTAGAAGATTATGATGAAAATAAAGAATTGAATTATTTAATGTACCTACGTGCAAATAATTTATATGGTTGGGCAATGTCACAATATTTACTATATGGTGGTTTTGATTGGATTATCCAACATTTGATTTNAATAATTTATATGGTTGGGCAATGTCACAATATTTACTATATGGTGGTTTTGATTGGATTATCCAACATTTGATTTACAGTTTTGGACGAAATATATATTAAATATGAAAAATGATTTAAACCATGGATATATTTTAGAAGTCGATTTAGAATATCCTCAACAAATACATAATTTACATAAAGATTTACCATTTTGTTCAGAAAATAAAATAATCCCAGACACAAATCAATTAAAATTATTAACAACATAAAACAATAAAAATAAATTATATTCATTACATAAATTTAAAACAATATTTATTTAATGGGTTAGTATTAACCAAAATTAATATAATTCTAAAATTTAATCAATTCAATTGGTTAAAGAAATATATTGATTTGAATACACAAATGAGAACAAAGGCAACAAACGATTTTGATAAAGATTTATATAAATTAATGAATAATTCTGTATTTGCNATACACAAATGAGAACAAAGGCAACAAACGATTTTGATAAAGATTTATATAAATTAATGAATAATTCTGTATTTGCTAAAACAATGGAAAATATAAGAAATAGAATAGATTTTCATTTGAAATCAAATGTAGAAGAAGTTGATAATCTAATTGTTTTACCCAATTTTAAAGGAGGAACAATATTTAATTAAAGTCTAGTAGGTATTTATATAATTACGGTTAAATTTGATAAACCTATATACGTTGGTATGTCAATACTGGATTTATCTAAAGAATTAATGTTTGATTTTCACTATAATATAATGAAAACAAAATATAATATAATAATAATATAGAATTGTTTTATTAAGATACTAATANTAATATAATGAAAACAAAATATAATATAATAATAATATAGAATTGTTTTATTAAGATACTAATAGTTATATATATCTATTTATATTGTATATTTATATATATAATATACCACAGATAAATGAAAAAAAATTATATATAAAATTAAAGACTAATGAAAAGGAAAAATAATGAAAGAATTTGTTGGATTAAGAGCAAGTATGTGTATAAAGATGATGATAAAAAAAGAAAAAAGTCAAAGAGAGTGAACAAATGTGTGATTGATAACAAAATAGCATTAGATGTTTATAAATCTTGTTTATTCAATAATAAAATTGAATATAGGACAATAAATTTAATTCAAAGCCAGAAACATCAAATATATACAGTTGCAGTAAATAAAATTGCATTAAGTCCACATGATAAAAAAAGAATTGTATTTCAAAGTAAAATAGATATTTTAACATATGGATATAACAAAATTTAAATTATTAATTACTAATTAAATCTTGAAATTTTAATAATTATTGTGTAGCCCATTTTGCGTCACAACTATATTAAATAAATTTTTTAAATATTTTTCCTTGCCAAAATTTTAATAGAAAATTTATATATATGTTATTAATAATAAAATTTAAAATCTTTGATTNAATATTTTTCCTTGCCAAAATTTTAATAGAAAATTTATATATATGTTATTAATAATAAAATTTAAAATCTTTGATTTCTAAGATAGTTTTGATATCAGCATTATCAAAATCAATTAAATTATAATTTCATCTCTAATTTCGAAAACAATATGATTATTAATTTATGAAACAAAGGATAAGCTGGCTCATATACAATAGAATCACAAAAACCAAACATTGGTNCAATATGATTATTAATTTATGAAACAAAGGATAAGCTGGCTCATATACAATAGAATCACAAAAACCAAACATTGGTTTTGGTTCAAAACTAGCTATGATTTCATTTTCTGAATTATTTAATTCATAATATTTTATAATCATCCCATAAGTCAAATTACAATGAATATTTATAGCTTTAAATTATTTTAAATTACAAATCTTACTACCAACATCATTTTTAATTTTTATTTTTTTTCGAAATAAAAATATTTGATAATTGATCATCCANTACAAATCTTACTACCAACATCATTTTTAATTTTTATTTTTTTTCGAAATAAAAATATTTGATAATTGATCATCCAATTTTATATTATATTACCATTAACATTTATTCTGTTTGTTATATTATTTGTTCCTAAGACAATGTCAGTTTTGATGTTTCATATAAATTCATAGTTTTTCCTAATGATTCAATATTGTATTGGCCTTTCAAAATGTTTTTTTTTTCNTTGATGTTTCATATAAATTCATAGTTTTTCCTAATGATTCAATATTGTATTGGCCTTTCAAAATGTTTTTTTTTTCATTTGTATCAACTATTGTGATAATATTATTATTTATATTTGGTATTAATATGTTATATTAAATCTAATTAAAGCAATAGAATGTTCATCATGAAGAATATCATAATGAATTTTTTTCTGTAGTATAGAATTGTTACTTAATTTCCATTATATAAATGAAGAAAATTGATTGGGATGTTGGTGTTTAATAAATATGGTGATTTATAGCCAGATAATATTAAAGCAATAACTTTTGGGCCTAATAATTGTGGTAAAACTAATTTGATGATTAGTTTTATATATAAAAAGAATGGGTAAATTTCAATNCTTTTGGGCCTAATAATTGTGGTAAAACTAATTTGATGATTAGTTTTATATATAAAAAGAATGGGTAAATTTCAATAAATTACATGTTTATTCAAAGAGTTTATGTCAAGAAAAATACAGACGTTTAATGAGATGATTTATTTTAATGAATATGAAGATAATTCTGTAGTTATTTTTAATGATGTGATTTAAGAAAATCAAGATTTAATTCGTAAATATTTTACTACATACAGGAAGACATAAAAATATTGATTGTTTTTATTTAGCNAGAAAATCAAGATTTAATTCGTAAATATTTTACTACATACAGGAAGACATAAAAATATTGATTGTTTTTATTTAGCTCAATGTTATTCAAAAGTTCCAAAACAGTTAGTAAGAGATAATAGAATTTTTTTATGTATATTTAGACAAGGAGATGTTTATTAAAACATTTTTTTATGGTTTTGTTGGTAGAGATATGTCTTATAATAAATTTAAAGAAATTAGTTCTAAATGTTGGGATAAAAATTAGAGTTTTATTACTATTGATATGAATAGAAAAAATAATGATGGAAAATATAGAAATCAAAGTAAAGAATTTATAACATTTCAGTAGCAGTGTTTTACAGCTACCAGAAAATATACAAAAATTTATAGTGACTTGCATGTAAGTCAAATGCGAGGGTTACTAACATACAACTTAAAACTAAACATGGGTCAATGACCCACTTTGTATCACAATGCTTTTTTCATCAATGAATCAAAAGGGGAGTGTTTCCTCTGGTCTTAAATTTTATAAATAAAATATTCTTAATTTTTTTATTTGATAATAATTTTTTTGTTATATAAATAAGATATTATAATTTATATAGGTAAAAAAATATTTTGATTACTAATGAAATTATTAATTTCATAGGATTTTCAGCGATTCCAAATAGAATCGATATCTAACAAAGTTAATTATTTTCTTTATAAAATTTAGCACCTCAAAAATGATCAAAGAATGAAAGAATTTATTTTGCAAAGACCTGGAAATACATTTTAAATGAAATTGTTATTAAAATTAAATATATAGTTAATTATTTAGAAAATATTAATAACTAAATGGTTTTTTTTATTTTTTAATATTAGTTTTTGTTATAATTTAGCACAGAAAGATATTTGCGCTAACTTTTTTAGACAACATAAAAAATATTTTGATTAGAAATTATATTTTGTGTTTTATTAATTATTGAATTTCGGGCCCTGTGATGGGAGGGCCTAAAAATATTAATAATAAAGTTAAAAGTAATTT
The DNA here is from genome assembly GCA_002778355.1 of Clitarchus hookeri. NCBI lineage: Eukaryota > Metazoa > Arthropoda > Insecta > Phasmatodea > Phasmatidae > Clitarchus > Clitarchus hookeri. The sequence continues at coordinate 5,211 of NQII01007513.1, forward strand.
TATAAAAAATTTTATATAATAATTTAGCTTACCCAAAAAAAATCAAAGTTGAAGATCCGGTGAATAAATTTTTATGTGCTCACTTTTTTAAACAACATAAAAATGATTTTCTAAAATTTTTAAAATATAATTATATTTTACGTATTATTTATTATGGAATTTCAGCTGATGTGAAGCCATCGGCTGAAAAGGTAGCTAGACTTAAATTTTAATAAATATTCTTATCTTCATGTTTTTATTAACAATTAAATTATTAATTTTTTTAGGGTTTTCAGTAAATATTTTATAATTTTTAATTAATAAATACTAAAAATTTTGAAAATACAATGTTNAATTTTTTTAGGGTTTTCAGTAAATATTTTATAATTTTTAATTAATAAATACTAAAAATTTTGAAAATACAATGTTGAAATGTAGAAGGTAATAAATTAAATTATAAATTTCGTTTTATATTTGTGTTGAAAATTATAATAATCTTATGAAANGAAATGTAGAAGGTAATAAATTAAATTATAAATTTCGTTTTATATTTGTGTTGAAAATTATAATAATCTTATGAAATTATAGAAATTAAAAAATATTTGTTAGAAAAAAAACTCAAATATGTTTTTTTTAATTAACAGATTTTTTTACTATGTAATATAAACATAATTTTTTAGTTACTACATTTCTACATTCTCTACATTATATTTTGGGTATTTTTAGTAATTTTAATTAATAAATATTTTTATAAAATTGTATATTAAAATACTTTTCTTAACAAAATTAAAAAATAACTTAAGTTTAAAACTAAAAAATTAATACATATTTTTACTATATAATATAAAGATATAGTTTTTCAACTTCTGCCTTTTCTACAATGAATTTCGGTTTTTTTTTTTTTNTTTTACTATATAATATAAAGATATAGTTTTTCAACTTCTGCCTTTTCTACAATGAATTTCGGTTTTTTTTTTTTTTAAATTAAATTGATGTGACAGACAATGTCACATCGAATTTCTTAATAAAAATAATTATTAAATTNAATTAAATTGATGTGACAGACAATGTCACATCGAATTTCTTAATAAAAATAATTATTAAATTAATTTAGGGCCATGGTTTAAATATATTTGGCTGCCAATATATAAGAAAAATATTTGAATTACAAATGAGATTTTATGTTTTATTAATTATGGTTTTTCAGCTTATGTTGCCACACTTGCTAGAAAATTAAAANATTTTATGTTTTATTAATTATGGTTTTTCAGCTTATGTTGCCACACTTGCTAGAAAATTAAAATAAAATAAAAGTTGTTTAACAAAAAATTTTAACAATAATAATTTACCATTAGAACATAAATATATTCAAAGGCAAATTAAAAACATTAAACAATGTAATTTGTTAGGATTTTCAGTGGATCGAAATAATAATTTATAATAAAAAAATTATGTTTCTTTTAAAGAAATAAAATAATTTTTAAATTTTTTGTTAAATTTTTGTTTATATAAATGGAGACAATTATGGATAAAAAACNTAAAGAAATAAAATAATTTTTAAATTTTTTGTTAAATTTTTGTTTATATAAATGGAGACAATTATGGATAAAAAACAATGAAGTTGATGTAACAAATAAACTATTAAAATATAAATTTAAATAATTATTTTTATAAATACTTTATAAATTATAATCATGGTTTGAAGATATTTGGCTGTCAATCTATATTAAGAAAAATATTTTGATTACAAATTGTGTTTTTTGTTTTTTTTATTATGGGATTTCAGAGAGTACTGCCATACACTCTGGAAAATTAAAAGATATTAAAACTAATTTAGTAAAATTTTTAAATATTTGCAATTCAGTTTATACAGAAATAAAACATAAACCTTTATATTTAGAATATAAGTTGATACAAAACGAAATAAAAACAATAATACCAAATAATTTAGATAAAAAATCTTAGATTCTTCTTCTAGTAAGAAATAAGAGATTATTATTAATTTTTTTAGTAATAATTGAATTAAACATATTTTGAACAAACTTAACAACATTAATAATGTAAAAAATTTTAAAAAGTTGGGCGAGTTAAAACCAGAACGTTATTTGATTCCAAAAATTTATTTTTATGTATTATTAATTGTTATAGCATTTTTGTTGATTTAGATAACAAATTTTAAAGTGATTTTACCATGAAGGTATAACCAAATTAATTCTGATGAATTTGAATTCATCAGAATTATTTTGAATTCATAATAGGTTTATATACAGAAGACAATGGTTTAGTTAAAATTGATCAATTTAATCTTTAGTATGATATTAAAAAAAATTGCTAATAGAAATATTAATAATTTATATATTTAGTTTCATTAAACTTTCGGAGCCTTTTGCCACAAGTTCTGCAAAGATTTTTATAATAATTTTTGTAATGTTCTTTTCTATATTCATTAGNTTTCGGAGCCTTTTGCCACAAGTTCTGCAAAGATTTTTATAATAATTTTTGTAATGTTCTTTTCTATATTCATTAGTACATGATTTACATTTATTAACATGTTTATCCTTTGCTTTTTATGCAAGTAAAAACAGTTATTATTGTTTCTCCCCCACATGATTTACATTGCTTAATCGCTTGTAATGATTCNTAAAAACAGTTATTATTGTTTCTCCCCCACATGATTTACATTGCTTAATCGCTTGTAATGATTCCATGTTTTATGATATTTATATATTTTAAATTTTTTAATAAATTTATATTTATAAAAAAATTTATAAAAAATGGAATCTCTTCTCAACAAATTGAATAGTTCTTATAAATGTATCAATTTACAAGAACTAGAAATTNTTTATAAAAAATGGAATCTCTTCTCAACAAATTGAATAGTTCTTATAAATGTATCAATTTACAAGAACTAGAAATTGATATAAAATATAAAGCAACAGATTTTCAGATTTTTGATTCTTTTTATGGTAAAAGAATTAAATGTATTCTAGATGAGGAATTGAAAATCACATTAGCTGATCGCTATTCAAAAATTATAGATGAAAATTATATTAAACAATTAAATGAATTATCTATTAATTTTATGTTTAAAAGATAAAGACTATGAAAAATGGATATTCCAAGCATGAGATAGAATTTTCTTGAGTTAATAATTTTTACAAATATTTCTCGTTAACAATTTTCATTAGTATTTTTTATAAACAGTTTTATGAATAGTGTTTTTATTTTTATATTTTCGTACTCTTTGAAATNAAAAATTATAGATGAAAATTATATTAAACAATTAAATGAATTATCTATTAATTTTATGTTTAAAAGATAAAGACTATGAAAAATGGATATTCCAAGCATGAGATAGAATTTTCTTGAGTTAATAATTTTTACAAATATTTCTCGTTAACAATTTTCATTAGTATTTTTTATAAACAGTTTTATGAATAGTGTTTTTATTTTTATATTTTCGTACTCTTTGAAATTTAAGTATTTATTCATTTGTGCCACTTTTTTGCCAATTAGTTCCACTTAATGTGCTTAGTAATTATATTCTTTCTTTCTTCATTGTCTCTTGTGTTCATTTTCACAAACTCTACAGTGACAGAAGTGAAATAGGAAACGAGAAAGTATAAGTACTTTATTAAAATTTACTTTGATTTCTTTACATTTTGTTCATTTTTTCCCCAGCTTTATAAAATCTAATTCTTTGTTGTAATTTTTGTTTCTTATTTTCATAAATCTACACCTTTGTTCAGTACATTTTCTACAACTCGATCTACGTTTATCTTTTTACATTTAGTACAAGTTTTTTTCTGTATTTTTATCAATTGTAGTATTGTTTTCCATTGTGGTCTTGATTTATTGTACATAATTTTTTTAAAGAAAAATATTTTTCCATGGGCAGTTAATTAAGCCTATTTAATGATTTTTGAAAAAAAAAATTAGCTATTTTTTGAGGGCTGCGCTACTCGCCCAGTTCTTTAACCAAAAATTTGAATAATTTTCATGNAAAAAAAAATTAGCTATTTTTTGAGGGCTGCGCTACTCGCCCAGTTCTTTAACCAAAAATTTGAATAATTTTCATGAAAATTTGGGAATTGTTGTGTCACTTTTTTTTCTCTCTGCATTTTCGGATGCCGTTTTAAAACCAAATTTTTTTGGAATTTTTAATTTTTTTTACTTAGTTTTAATAAAAATAGAAGTTTTTGATCATTNAACCAAATTTTTTTGGAATTTTTAATTTTTTTTACTTAGTTTTAATAAAAATAGAAGTTTTTGATCATTTTACTCCAATTTTCAGCTATTTTTTTTGTGTTTTTAATATAATTTTAATGAAAAAATTAGTTATTTTTAATGAAAATTTGGTTGTTTTTAATAAAAATTTTGTAATTTTTTTAGATNAATTTTAATGAAAAAATTAGTTATTTTTAATGAAAATTTGGTTGTTTTTAATAAAAATTTTGTAATTTTTTTAGATTGAGCCAAAAAATTATGAGATTTTTCAAGGTGAGCCAGCTCTTACATTAATACCCTACTCATATGTCATGGCAACTTAGGTTCTCTCATGCATGTATCTCGGGCCACCAGTGAGTGAGGATGGCAGCACTACCATTTGACCCAACTGATCAGCGTCAGCATCTTGCCTGTCAACCGCATCCTTAAGATGAATATAACTATCTGCGCTCAACTTTGCCTTATTGTTTCTAATAAAATTTATCTTTCCAGTATCTATTTTCGCATATTCATCCACTAAACATTGACTGAAGAGAGGACAAAAGTATACCAGGTAGTTTTCCTCACCTTCCTTAATCTTTAGACGATAAGAATAAAAGTTAGCTGCAGAAACTTTTTTTTCATAAGGCAACTTGCTTCTGGGATTATGCTGTGGTATGGCAATTGAGTAATCATCCTCTTCATGACAAAACAATAATGGATATTGTAAAGCATCATAAGATCGATGAATTTCACTTATTCAATGTAAAAAACTACTGCGACTTTCTAATATAATATTGCGTTGTTCAAATTGCTGACCTACAATCACCAAAGCAACTTCATTTGTCATCGGGGTGTTAAAACGAACCCTGTGGCCTTCAGGCTGTTTTATTCAGCATTGATGACCACTTAAACGTTTCACTGTAGGAAGGAACATTATCAATGGTACTCTTCAAGTCCTTTTGTAGGGATTGATGTGTAGCATTTTCTGTAGTTCTTTCACTAAGCCCGATTTCAAGTCTAGGTAATTGGAGTGTCTCTTTTATCTTCATAGATGAAATATATCTGCAGAAATTGGGCTTTCTGTCTGGATTCTGGTAATAAACTTCCAATTAAGTGATAGCTTTGCCCCTGAACTTTGATGGTCGACATGAACCGATTTTCTGTTACTTGCTTTGCACAAAATGTAAAGCGAAGGCACTTTACCGTACAACNTTGATGGTCGACATGAACCGATTTTCTGTTACTTGCTTTGCACAAAATGTAAAGCGAAGGCACTTTACCGTACAACTTTCATTACCCATCTTTAACATATAGGTTACCGTTTCTGTAAAATTCTAAAACAAAACTAGAAAATTTTTCCTGCTGNTTCATTACCCATCTTTAACATATAGGTTACCGTTTCTGTAAAATTCTAAAACAAAACTAGAAAATTTTTCCTGCTGCGACCAACTCGCACAATCCGCCGTATGTTGAAGGCTGAATCATATTGGCATAGTACTTGTTTGGTGCGCTGTAGTTNCGACCAACTCGCACAATCCGCCGTATGTTGAAGGCTGAATCATATTGGCATAGTACTTGTTTGGTGCGCTGTAGTTGTCACCGCTACTATCGTGTGACATAACTGAAAATTCATCCAAATTATTTATCACAAAAGATAATTTGTTTACGCACGCCCGTTGCCATTTCTTGCTTGCCTTACATCAAAAAAGAAAGGGACCGAAATAGGCAAACTCAGTCGCTAATAATTTTCACAATGATTTGTCACACCTTTTACCAGTTAATATTTGTATTTCAACAACCATTCTTTTAAATAAGAAAATGTATATATATATATATATGNACACCTTTTACCAGTTAATATTTGTATTTCAACAACCATTCTTTTAAATAAGAAAATGTATATATATATATATATGTATAAAAAAACAAATCAGATCAATAAAAAGCCAATTTAATTTAACCAATCAACAATTCAAATTTTAAAAAATATACCAAAGTCAATTTGTAGCAAATCAAGTATGTAGCAAGTCAAGTATATAGCAAATAAAGTATTTTGCCTTTTTGTACAGTTGTTTATATCTGTATTTCAGATGAATTTGCTAATTTAGGGAGAGGAAAACAGTATTTTATTTCAATTGGGGCCTCTGAGTGANTATCTGTATTTCAGATGAATTTGCTAATTTAGGGAGAGGAAAACAGTATTTTATTTCAATTGGGGCCTCTGAGTGAGCGTGTAAGAATACAATAATATTTATAGATCAAGGGGCCGCGGTGGCTGAGCAGTTAGTCTGTTTGCCTCCACCAAGGTGAACCAGGTTCAATCCCCAGCCGGGTCATGCCCAAATTTTTTCATGTGGGAATTGTGCCGGACGATGGCCCAGGTCGGCGGATTTTCTCGAGGATCTCTCATTTTCCCACCTCTTCATTCTGGCACTGCTCCATACCCACCTTAATCACTTTCGTCGGCTCTCAAGAACTCTCCGTTAAGAGCCACCCAAATCTCTTCTCTCACTCACTTTTATAGATCAAACACACTAAATCAGTTTAAAATGTGCTACTTTTAGAATTCTTAAGGAGATAATCTTTAGATTTGNGTAATCTTTAGATTTGTTTGTGCATGGTCTGCAATGCAGCATGTGGCTGCAGAGTAAGAGAGAGAGAGAATTGTATTTTTTTTATGTATGTTTCATGTGTAATTATTTTCTTTTATATCNGGTCTGCAATGCAGCACGTGGCTGCAGAGTAAGAGAGAGAGAGAATTGTATTTTTTTTATGTATGTTTCATGTGTAATTATTTTCTTTTATATCATTTTGGGTATTATATTTTTACATTTCTGTAATATGTATTGTTCTATGTTTTTTCTTTGTGTAATTTAGGTATTTTTAACTCTGAGATTTCGAAATTTTTAAAAGACTTAATTTTGTTTTATATTTATATAATTTCTTTATATTAATTAATGTGATTATGGTCATCTAAATTTTTTTTGTTAAGAAGTTTTTGTTAGATTTATATTTAGTTAGTTATTTTGGTAGTTTTGTTTTGAATTTTTTGATAGGGACGTCCAGTTGCTGTGAAGTTCGTACCAAATATTTTAATTTTTGTCTGAAATGAGTTATTTAGGAGAGGAACTCATTTTAATGGTGTTTATTTTAAATTTCATTAAGATTGAGTGCTTTTCTGCGATGATTCATTGCAGACAAATTTGTTACATTCCATTTGGAAGACGTTACTGGGAAAGCCGCGGCGCCTTTTGAATGAACGGACAGAATATTTCTATTCTCTCAGGCGGGCGGACGTGCTGTCTCGTGCTTCGCATAGCACAATGTAATAGTTCTACTGAGACTAATTTGAATGGAGTTTTGCCATGCAAGCTGCAAAAGATTTTGAGACTATGAAATATCAAAACTATATGAAAGATGGCTTTATTTATAGTAAATTAGTTTTGCCCATTTTAAATTATTAGAAATGGTAAGCTACGCACCAATTTTCCGGTAGACCAACATACAAAATGCAAGTGAATGTTTTTCTTTCCCTTTAAGATGTTTCAGTTTTTTATGATTTATACTAAATTTTGGTTTTGCCCACGGATGCCCATGAGAAAAGGAGTCATTGTATTCGGCAAACTGGGCACAGCTGGACACTATTAATTTCCCTTTTCCTGTTTTCAGTTTTACTAGTAATGAACTTTTTCAGTTTGAATTTTGGAATTTTGTGGTGCTTCAGGAAAATCATACTTCAACTATTTAATTGAATAACTGNAACTTTTTCAGTTTGAATTTTGGAATTTTGTGGTGCTTCAGGAAAATCATACTTCAACTATTTAATTGAATAACTGGAATGAAAATGAGCAACAGAATTAAACTTTTATTTAAGGTGTTCATAATTAATTTCTTTTTTTTATTTTTCAGTAAAAGGCTCTCACATTTTAAGTCCTATTACATTTTAATGCAGTTCGTATGCTTGAACCCAACCCAAAATAATTTTCTTGTACAAATGTATTATTTTTTCTCTGAGAGAGTAATGTGTGTCAAGGTAAAGTGTATGTTCCACACAATCCTATCCTTGAGTGTTGTTTATGTCATATACACAACACTGTGATACACACACATATCGCACAAAAGGCGACAAGGGACATGTAACTTACACCGCACCTAAAGACATACGCATATACATCTCAGCAAAAACATATCTTGTAATGATGTCCAATTTTTGCATAATGTGTAGNTGAGAGAGTAATGTGTGTCAAGGTAAAGTGTATGTTCCACACAATCCTATCCTTGAGTGTTGTTTATGTCATATACACAACACTGTGATACACACACATATCGCACAAAAGGCGACAAGGGACATGTAACTTACACCGCACCTAAAGACATACGCATATACATCTCAGCAAAAACATATCTTGTAATGATGTCCAATTTTTGCATAATGTGTAGGTCTACAGAGATTTTTTTTTCTTTCAGATGAAAACAGTCTGGAAACTTTGAAGATTTCTGTTTATGAAGAAGAGAGTAATGAGCCTGTCATTGACAGCCGTGAATTTAAAACACAAGCTACAGTTTCTGGTGGCACTGCTATTTATGAAGAAACAGGCTGTGAAAATGTTGATGATGGTGATAACATTTTTGATTTGGAAACTCAATGTGAAAATTATGGAAATACAGATACTGATGACCCAATATTCAACATGCAAACTCAAGTGTTTGAAGAGAACACATACAAACCAACAGGCAAGTCTTTGACTCTGAATGAAAACATTAAAGACAGATCCCTGCTTGAAGATGATTCTGATATATTTGACAATCTAGTGTTAGAAGAATCCCATGAAGTAGTTCCATGCACAGCTGAAGGAAAAATAGAAAAAAAAANCCGCGGTGGCTGAGCAGTTAGTCTGTTTGCCTCCACCAAGGTGAACCAGGTTCAATCCCCAGCCGGGTCATGCCCAAATTTTTTCATGTGGGAATTGTGCCGGACGATGGCCCAGGTCGGCGGATTTTCTCGAGGATCTCTCATTTTCCCACCTCTTCATTCTGGCACTGCTCCATACCCACCTTAATCACTTTCGTCGGCTCTCAAGAACTCTCCGTTAAGAGCCACCCAAATCTCTTCTCTCACTCACTTTTATAGATCAAACACACTAAATCAGTTTAAAATGTGCTACTTTTAGAATTCTTAAGGAGATAATCTTTAGATTTGTTTGTCCATAATCTGCAATGCAGCATGACCGACGTCTCATTCTCTCTCTCTCTTAACATAAAAAAAAAAATGTATGTTTCATGTGTAATTATTTTTTTTTATATCATTTTGGGTATTATATTTTTTGTAAAGACATTATACATAACAAGATACAAAAAAGAAACACATTAATAGGTATTTTTAACTCTGAGATTTTGAAATTTTTAAAAGACTTAATTTTGTTTTATATTTATATAANTTGTGTAATTTAGGTATTTTTAACTCTGAGATTTTGAAATTTTTAAAAGACTTAATTTTGTTTTATATTTATATAAAAAGAAATATAATTAATTACACTAATACCAGTAGTAAATTTTTTTTGTTAAGAAGTTTTTGTTAGATTTATATTTAGTTAGTTATTTTGGTAGTTTTGTTTTGAATTTGTTGATAGGGACGTCCAGTTGCTGTGAAGTTCGTACCAAATATTTTAATTTTTGTCTGAGATGAGTTATTTAGGAGAGGAACTCATTTTAATGGTGTTTATTTTAAATTTCATTAAGATTGAGTGCTTTTCTGCGATGATTCATTGCAGACAAATTTGTTACATTCCATTTGGAAGACGTTACTGGGAAAGCCGCGGCGCCTTTTGAATGAACGGACAGAATATTTCTATTCTCTCAGGCGGGCGGACGTGCTGTCTCGTGCTTCGCATAGCACAATGTAATAGTTCTACTGAGACTAATTTGAATAGAGTTTTGCCATGCAAGCTGCAAAAGATTTTGAGACTATGAAATATAAAAACTATATGAAAGATGGCTTTATTTATAGTAAATTAGTTTTGCCCATTTTAAATTATTAGAAATGGTAAGCTACGCACCAATTTTCCGGTAGACCAACATACAAAATGCAAGTGAATGTTTTTCTTTCTCTTTAAGATGTTTCAGTTTTTTATGATTTATACAAAATTTTGGTTTTGCCCACGGATGCCCATGANTTTTTCTTTCTCTTTAAGATGTTTCAGTTTTTTATGATTTATACAAAATTTTGGTTTTGCCCACGGATGCCCATGAGAAAAGGAGTCATTGTATTCGGCGACAAGGGACATGTAACTTACACCACACCTAAAGACATACGCATATACATCTCAGCAAAAACATATCTTGTAATGATGTCCAATTTTTGCATAATGTGTAGGTCTACACAGATTTTTTTTTTCTTTCAGATGAAAACAGTCTGGAAACTTTGAAGATTTCTGTTTATGATGAAGAGAGTAATGAGCCTGTCATTGTGTCGGCACTTAAATTTTGTGTTCGATGTCAAAGACCACCGTCTGCTATTTATGAAGAAACAGGCTGTGGAAATGTTGATGATGGTGATAACATTTTTGATTTGGAAACTCAATGTGAAAATTATGGAAATACAGATACTGATGACCCAATATTCAACATGCAAACTCAAGTGTTTGAAGAGAACACATACAAACCAACAGGCAAGTCTTTGACTCTGAATGAAAACATTAAAGTNTGCAAACTCAAGTGTTTGAAGAGAACACATACAAACCAACAGGCAAGTCTTTGACTCTGAATGAAAACATTAAAGTCAGATCCCTGCTTGAAGATGATTCTGATATATTTGACAATCTAGTGTTAGAAGAATCCCATGAAGTAGTAGTTCCATGCACAGCTGAAGGAAAAATAGAAAAAAAANTTTGACAATCTAGTGTTAGAAGAATCCCATGAAGTAGTAGTTCCATGCACAGCTGAAGGAAAAATAGAAAAAAAAAACAGTTGCGACATGTAGTAATCCAGGAAAGCGATGATTCAGGTGATGAAACTGATCCAGAAAACATATNAAAAAAAACAGTTGCGACATGTAGTAATCCAGGAAAGCGATGATTCAGGTGATGAAACTGATCCAGAAAACATATTTATGGAAAAAACACAAAAACTGTTTACTGAAACAATTCNATGAAACTGATCCAGAAAACATATTTATGGAAAAAACACAAAAACTGTTTACTGAAACAATTCAAAATGGTGATTCCAAAGAAGTTTCAAGTTTAAACTACAAATTGAATGAANTCAAGTTTAAATTACAAATTGAATGAAAAGGAATCAAGAGGTAACTTAGTTAATAATACAAATAATCAAAGACATGACAGTATCTCAGAAATGCAAAAAGAAACTAAGTTTCCTGCACTTATTTCCCAAGTAGAAAAAAAGGTAAAACAAGAAAGAATTATTTGTAATAAATCACTTTTAGTAGATGATGCTGATTGTGATAGTGACACTGATACTGAAGNAAACAAGAAAGAATTATTTGTAATAAATCACTTTTAGTAGATGATGCTGATTGTGATAGTGACACTGATACTGAAGAATTTTTCTCTAGTCATATCCAACTTGTTAAATATGACACAGTAAATAACAGCACACTTGAAGTAGACACTAAGGACTTTTGTAACAGTGTGAGTGAATCACTGGATCAGCAGCCCACTTCTCATGACGTAACAAGTAATGAGAAACAAGGGAGAACTTTGGGCCATGGTAGGGCACCTGAACAATCATCATTCACAAAAGTCAACTTAAATGAGGAAATAAACATCCGAAGTGACAAAACTGAAGGTTCTTGTGGTGATTTACATATTGCCTGTTTTCAAGGAACTGATCACAACGTTATTGCTAATCAACTAAAGGATGTTGATATGTCTATTACCTGTAGTAACCATAATACACAGGTGGCTGTCAGTCAGAGTTTTTCTGCGGATTTGGTGATAAATGAAGATATTCTTGTTACAGTTACTAAACAGAGACCTCAGCAACATAAAACATCCAAATCTGATGTTCATAATGATGGCACAGTATTAACCCATCAAGACTCTCACTTTACAATAAACACCACTGAACAGGGTAATTCTGTACAGTCAATGAANGCACAGTATTAACCCATCAAGACTCTCACTTTACAATAAACACCACTGAACAGGGTAATTCTGTACAGTCAATGAAGCACGGAAAATCTTAATCAAAAAGATTTATCATCTAGCTGCAGTATTGGTGATCCTGTGACTGCTCAAACTGGGACTATAAATGAAATTGTTCATGANAAGATTTATCATCTAGCTGCAGTATTGGTGATCCTGTGACTGCTCAAACTGGGACTATAAATGAAATTGTTCATGAAGATGCTGACGATATAATGGATGCCCCAACTCAGATTGTTAATGATGATGCCATTGTTGGTAGAGTGGTTCACCAAAATACATGTGCTGCATCAAATGATGATATTGATGATGTTTTTATTTCTCCAACGAATACTACAAGTGATGAGTCGTCTTATACTAAAGTGATTCATCAAGACGTTTCCACAGAGCCTAATAAATGTTATGTTAATGAAAACATATTTGATATGCCAACCCAGATTGTGAATGATGAAATAACAGATGCCGAAGTGGCTCAGTATAATACTTCTGTAAAGATTGATAACACTGATGAGATGAATGCACCAGCTCAGAATGATATTGCTATTGGTGAAGTGGTTCAACATATTTCTGCCAGATCCACTGTCGCGTGTGATGGAAATGATGCCGTAACCAAGAATGTAAATAATGAGGTGGCTAATGATAAATTGTGTTGCCAGAGTTCATCTACTGCACTTGATGAAAGTGGTATTATTGATGATGTACATGATTCTCCAACCCAAATTTTAAACAATAAAGCAGGTGTAAATAATATAATTCATCAGAACATATCATCTAGGTTGCAAAAATATAATAGTTCTGAAGATGTAACAAATATGTCAACTGAAGTGGTAATTGGCAAGGCTAATTTTGGCGTGCATTACCAAGATGCTTCTTTTGAACATGATGATATGAATGCTCCAAATCAGATTGTGAACGAAGTTGTTAGTGGAGGTGTTCACCAAACTACATCTTCTGCTCAAGGTGGTGGTGANTTCTCCAACCCAAATTTTAAACAATAAAGCAGGTGTAAATAATATAATTCATCAGAACATATCATCTAGGTTGCAAAAATATAATAGTTCTGAAGATGTAACAAATATGTCAACTGAAGTGGTAATTGGCAATGCTAATTTTGGCGTGCATTACCAAGATGCTTCTTTTGAACATGATGATATGAATTCTCCAAATCAGATTGTGAACGAAGTTGTTAGTGGAGGTGTTCACCAAACTACATCTTCTGCTCAAGGTGGTGGTGANCTCCAAATCAGATTGTGAACGAAGTTGTTAGTGGAGGTGTTCACCAAACTACATCTTCTGCTCAAGGTGGTGGTGATGTTGAAGATGTACAACAGAATCACCAAATGGAAGTTGTAAGTGATGAATCAGCTATTGACAAGATGTTACAACAAGATACCCTAGAAAAGCGTGACGAAGATGGTGATAATGAAGATATAATAGATGCTGCAACCCAAACTGTAAATTCCAAAGTAATTTTTAGAGGAGACATTCAGCAAATCACATCTGCTGCCAAAAATGGTGATGATATTGATTATATACAACAGACTTCTCAAGTGCACGCTGTAAGTGATGAGTCAACTGTTGGCAATTTAATTCATCAAAATACCTCATCTAAGTCTTATCTAAATTGTAATAGTAAAGGCATAATGGATGTTCCAGCACAGACTGTGAATTTGGAGGTAAATATTGATGGAATAACTCACCAAAATAATTTGGTTAAATGTGAACTCACTAGTGATGTGAAAAATGCATCAGCAGTGATTGTGAACAATGAGGCAACTGTTGAAGAAGTGATTCATGAAGANTCACTAGTGATGTGAAAAATGCATCAGCAGTGATTGTGAACAATGAGGCAACTGTTGAAGAAGTGATTCATGAAGATGTTTCTGTTCTACATATGGCAGATGCTTTAACTCAGATTGTGACTGATGGAGTAATTATTGATCGAGATGTTCAACAAACANTGTTCTACATATGGCAGATGCTTTAACTCAGATTGTGACTGATGGAGTAATTATTGATCGAGATGTTCAACAAACAACAGAATCCCCAAATGCAAGTTATAAGTGATGAATTTTCATTTGGCAAGGTGATTCATCAAAATGCCTGTGCAGAACTTGATAAAGACAGTGACAATGAAGATATAATNTGTTGATAAACAACAGAATCCCCAAATGCAAGTTATAAGTGATGAATTTTCATTTGGCAAGGTGATTCATCAAAATTCCTGTGCAGAACTTGATAAAGACAGTGACAATGAAGATATAATGGATGCTCCAACACAGATTGTGAATGATGACATAATGGTTGGTGAAGATCTATACAAAACCACATGTGTGCAAAAGAATTCTCAGTTGCAAGTTGTAAGTCAACAGTTGGTGAGACGATTCATCATAATGCCTCAATAAAGCTTGATAAAGACAGTGATAGTGAAGAGATAATGGAAACTCCAACTCAAATTATGAATGTTGGTAGAATCTGCAGTGGAGGTGTTCACCAAATTATATCTGAATCCGAAAATAATGATATTAGTGTTGATGTACAGCAGAATTACAAAATACAAATTGTAAGTGATGAGTCAACAGTTGGTGAGGTTATTCATCAAAGTGCCTCTGCAAAGTTTGATAAAGACAGTGACAGTGAAGATATAATGGATACTCCAACCCAGATTGTGAATGGTGGATTTTTTGTTGGTGGAGATGTTCACCAAACTTCATCTCCTGCCCAGAATGGTGATGATAAGGTTGATGTACAATGGAATTCTCAGTCGCAAGTTGTAAGTGATAAGTCAGCAGTTGGTAAGGTGATTCATCAGAAAGCCTTAATAACGCTTGATAAAGACAGTGGTAGTGAAGATATACTGGAAACNCAGTTGGTAAGGTGATTCATCAGAAAGCCTTAATAACGCTTGATAAAGACAGTGGTAGTGAAGATATACTGGAAACTCAAACTCAGATTGTGAATGTTGGTGTTATCAGCAGTGAAGGTGTTAAACAAATAATATCTGCTGCCCGAAATTGTGTTATTAGTGGTGATCTACAGCGGAATACCAAAATCCAAGTTGTAAATGATACGTCAACAATTGGCAAGGTGTGTCATCAAAATGCCTCTGTAGNCAGCGGAATACCAAAATCCAAGTTGTAAATGATACGTCAACAATTGGCAAGGTGTGTCATCAAAATGCCTCTGTAGAGCTTGATAAAGACAGTGAAGATATAATGGATGCGCCAACCCAGATTGTGAAGGATGAAATAATTGCTGGTAATGATAATGATGATGTGCAAAGGAATTTCCAATTTCGGTATGTAAGTGGTAAGTCAANTTGCTGGTAATGATAATGATGATGTGCAAAGGAATTTCCAATTTCGGTATGTAAGTGGTAAGTCAACAGCTGGTATGGTGATTCATCAAAAAGCATCAATAATGCATAATAAAGACAGTGATAGTGAAGATATGATGGATACTCCAACTCAGATTGTAAATTATGGATTTATTGGTGGTGGAGGTGTTAACCAAACCACATCTGCTGCTCAAAATGGTTATATCAGTACTGATGTACAGCAGAATACTGAAATTGAAGTTTTAAGTGATGAATCAATAGTTGGCAAAGTGATTCATCAAGATATTTCTGCAGTGTGTTGTAAAGACAGTGAAAAAGTTATAATGGATACTCTAACTCAGATCATGAATGATGGAGATGTTCGCCAGACTAATACTTTCCCCCAGATGCAAGCTGTAAGTGATGAGTCAACCATTGGTAAGTTGATTCATTAAGATACTTTAGGTAAGATTGATATGCCTAGTCAACGTGAAGACATAGTTAATGTCCCAACTCAGATTGTGAATTTNATGCAAGCTGTAAGTGATGAGTCAACCATTGGAAAGTTGATTCATCAAGATACTTTAGGTAAGATTGATATGCCTTGTCAACGTGAAGACATAGTTAATGTCCCAACTCAGATTGTGAATTTTGAGGTAAGTGTTGATGGACAGGATGTCCANGTCAACGTGAAGACATAGTTAATGTCCCAACTCAGATTGTGAATTTTGAGGTAAGTGTTGATGGACAGGATGTCCAAGATACTTTGGTTAAATATAAATTGACTAATGATGTGAAAAGTGCTTTAACAGCATTTGTGAAAAGTGAGGCAACCATTGATGAAGTGATTCACAAAGATGTTTCTGTTCTGCGTGATATTGCAGATTCTCCAACTCAGATTTTGAGTGATGGAATAATAGTTTGTGGAGGTGTTCACGAAACCATGTCTGCTACCCAAGATGGTGATGACACTGGTGTACAACAGAATCACCAAATGCAAGTTGTAAATGATAGGCCAACATTTGGCAAGGTGATTCATCAAGACCATCCATCTAAGCTTGTTAAATGTAGTTATGATGAGGATATGACAGATGTTTCAACTCAAGTTGTGAATTATGATGTTTCTGTTAGTGGGATGAGTTGCCAAAATAAATTTCCCATGCAAGATGAAAGAAATAGTATCAACAAGATACCTAGTGCACAGATGCCGATCCTAAAAAAGGAAGGAAATGTTGGTGAAATGATTCATCAAAATACTAACATGATGCATGTTGCCAGTAATCTGGNAGTTGTAAATGATAGGCCAACATTTGGCAAGGTGATTCATCAAGACCATCCATCTAAGCTTGTTAAATGTAGTTATGATGAGGATATGACAGATGTTTCAACTCAAGTNCAAGATGGTGATGACACTGATGTACAACAGAATCACCAAATGCAAGTTGTAAATGATAGGCCAACATTTGGCAAGATGATTCATCAAGACCATCCATCTAAGCTTGTTAAATGTAGTTATGATGAGGATATGACAGATGTTTCAACTCAAGTTGTGAATTATGATGTTTCTGTTAGTGGGGTGAGTTGCCAAAATAAATTTCCCATGCAAGATGAAAGAAATAGTATCAACAAGATTCCTAGTGCACAGATGCCGATCCTAAAAAAGGAAGGAAATGTTGGTGAAATGATTCATCAAAATACCAACATGATGCATGTTGCCAGTAATCTGGTGAATGCCCCAATTAGTGTTGTTAGTGATAAGGTAACTATTGGTCAAGTGATTCATCAAGACACTACTGCTGTATTTAATAATTGTGTTCGNGTGTTGTTAGTGATAAGGTAACTATTGGTCAAGTGATTCATCAAGACACTACTGCTGTATTTAATAATTGTGTTCGTGATGATGTAATAGATGCCTCAACTCAAGTTGCAAGTGAATTTAAAACTATACAGAATGTTGCTGATTGTGTTCTTAAAGATGTTAGTAGCAGTATCATAGTTTCAAAGCCCAGTGTATGTAAAGANTACAGAATGTTGCTGATTGTGTTCTTAAAGATGTTAGTAGCAGTATCATAGTTTCAAAGCCCAGTGTATGTAAAGACAGGTCAGTTGGCAGTATTATTCATCAAAATACTGGACTTGTGCATTCNTAGTTTCAAAGCCCAGTGTATGTAAAGACAGGTCAGTTGGCAGTATTATTCATCAAAATACTGGACTTGTGCATTCTGAATGTATTATGGGTGATGTAATGGATGCTCCAACTCAGATTTTGCATGAAGAAAGGTCTTTAAGCAAAGATAATCTCCAAAACAATTCTGACCTACTTGTTCAGCANCAACTCAGATTTTGCATGAAGAAAGGTCTTTAAGCAAAGATAATCTCCAAAACAATTCTGACCTACTTGTTCAGCATGATGCAAGTTTTCATAGATGTACTACACCCTCTTCTGTTGTGGTTGAGGTTAAAAATAATAGCACTGCTGTCCACCAGAATTATTCTGAAACCATTTCTAAGAATGGCATTAAAGATAATGCAGTTGAACGAAGTAATGAAATTAGTGATGATCATGTTAACATTGTATCAGAAGAAGAAATGTCACCTGTTCTGTCTCGTACAAAACATGATATGGTTTATCAAGATAAACAGCTTATATTAGCTGACAATGCTAACTCGTGTGCCGAGACAGAAGGCATGAGAGGTATAGAAGTTTGGTCTTCCATAGGAAACAACGTCCAACATCTACAACATTCTTTGAAGACATATTCCACCACTNGTCTTCCATAGGAAACAACGTCCAACATCTACAACATTCTTTGAAGACATATTCCACCACTCAACATAAACACATTCATGAGGGTACAGTTATTGTACCATGTCAACAAAAGGCACCAAGAACATATAGTTCAAAAAAGAATGTTGATCAGCNCATGAGGGTACAGTTATTGTACCATGTCAACAAAAGGCACCAAGAACATATAGTTCAAAAAAGAATGTTGATCAGCATAAGAATGTAATTAAAGAAACATCTTCAATAAATAGCGTTGAGGTGTCACTTGCTTCATCCAGTAAAATGGAACTACCGTCCCTTGACATAGCAGGAAGTAGTGNATAAATAGCGTTGAGGTGTCACTTGCTTCATCCAGTAAAATGGAACTACCGTCCCTTGACATAGCAGGAAGTAGTGCTGTTAAACAATCAAATAAAAGGTTACATTCTCAAGAAGAAACTGAAACTCCAAACTCAAAAAGACTTTGTAGTGGTATAGAAAGTAGCGGTAGCAGTGGTCAAGTAATTTGGCCTGGAAAGCATCAGACTTACCCAGGGAAGAGAGAGTCCTCAGCAACAAGAAAGAGTATTGAAACAGAGTGCATTAATAAAAATGGCAAAGTTTCTGTTTCAGAGAAAAAACTTGAGAGGACACAACAGTGCAGCAATGGGAAAAGATTAAGTCCTAGGAAAAGAAAGTACAGCAGTGTTCCTGACAGTGGTACAAAAGACAATAATGACATGTCACAAGATAACAGAAAATCATACAACATGCCAGTCCAAGCAGAAAGCTTGTATGCGAGGCCAAAAAGAAATCGTAAGATGACTTGGAAAATGATAGAACTGGGGAAGGCTAGTCCTACTGGCATAAAAACTGAAACTCAAAATTTTGTCGAAAAATTACGTGGGCAGTTGACAGACACATTACCTACCAAAGTAAGTAATAGTCTGAATATTGCACGGGATTCTCTTGGCCTTCATGACAATAAAAACCACGTAGTGGAAGGAAGTGTCAGTCAAAAGTACAATTTTCTAACAAGGGGTAATCCTTTTGATTTTCTATTCTCAAGAGTATGTACACGTAAGCTGTCATCAGAAAATACATCAGCCAAAATTGTAAATGATGACACTCCAAAGATAAAAAAGAAATGTTCACCATCTAGCTCAACAAGAAACAATGTGTCTGTTGAAAATCTTAAAATACAGAAGGAAGAGAAGATACGTATCATTAGCAGTTGCAGTCCTGTGAGACAGACCTCACCAAGAAAATTCGTCAAGAGCAAATACTCTGGAAATAAATCAGATGGTTGTCTTCCCTTATTGACATCAGAGGAAAATGATGAAAAAATGCAAGGGAGTAGTAAGTATTGGCAAAACAGGGTGAAGGAAAAATCATTGGATTCAGCAAAAGAAGATCAGTTATTTTGTAACGTCTTTTCGTTTTTTAATAAAAATAATACATGGAGACAGATGACATCTGATGAAGAAATGTTATTGAAGTCAGATGCCGACACAAGTGGTTTACAAACACAATTTAAAGGTACTACAGAAGAGTTAACTGAAGGTGCTGGCCAAAAGAAATTGCGTGAAAACAAATATAACNAACACAATTTAAAGGTACTACAGAAGAGTTAACTGAAGGTGCTGGCCAAAAGAAATTGCGTGAAAACAAATATAACGTGAAAACTCAAAATGATGTTGAAACGAATCCATCAAAATTTCTGTTTCTATTATAATATCTTTCTTTTTCCACAACTAGGGATTCACAAAAGATGTTGACAAAAGAGGGTTCCTTACCGAAAAAAGAAGAACAAAGTAATGGAATTATGCATAANGGGATTCACAAAAGATGTTGACAAAAGAGGGTTCCTTACCGAAAAAAGAAGAACAAAGTAATGGAATTATGCATAAAAATAAAGTTAATACTAGGAGCAGTTTGAATAAAGATTCAGTCTCAACTGCAGGTATATGTGCTANAAAGTTAATACTAGGAGCAGTTTGAATAAAGATTCAGTCTCAACTGCAGGTATATGTGCTAAAGTACCTGACATGGATAGTACCAACAATGTTCATAAACAGACTGTAAAGTATTCCGAATCATTTGAAAGAAGTTTTGATGGTGGGAAAAGATCTGTAGAAAGTAAAATAAACAGCAGTAATAAAAAACAAAAAATAGCAACAGATGAAAGTAGAAACAAGAGGTGTTTGCAGACTGAGGAGATAGTAACTAAATCAGGAAGTCAGACTATAACTGCTGTAGATGAGGATAACTTAAACCTCTCACAAAATTCAGTTTCCTTAGTCCCTCACTGACTATGTGTAAGTTCTTTCGCCAGCTTTAAGAGTAGCTTGCCCAAAAAAGTCGACAGTAGTTGTACTAGAGAAGATCAGGATAAGACTGTTATTTTTGCAGGAAAAACAAAAGTAGATAGCAGCCAGCTAAGCTCTGTGAAGAAAGGGGAGGCATCTTCACCTGTTGCCACCAGGACACAGCTAAAACGCTTGGTGAGTAATGATGTTTATAAAATAATTGAAATTGTTAAGTTCCCACCACATTGTGAACTGTTTATATTTATTTTTTCAGNAGTAATGATGTTTATAAAATAATTGAAATTGTTAAGTTCCCACCACATTGTGAACTGTTTATATTTATTTTTTCAGAATACAATTACTGTGCTTTTTTGTAGTTTGAAAATTTTTNCCACATTGTGAACTGTTTATATTTATTTTTTCAGAATACAATTACTGTGCTTTTTTGTAGTTTGAAAATTTTTGAATTTAACTTTTAGAGAAATAAACGAGCTGCCAACTGTCTTTATTAAAGCACAAACATTGATAGGCATACAACAGTGGCNTAACTTTTAGAGAAATAAACGAGCTGCCAACTGTCTTTATTAAAGCACAAACATTGATAGGCATACAACAGTGGCAGTGTTCCTTGTTCTACCGTCAGCAGCTGAAATTGCTGACTAGAGTTCATTTATTTACTGATGCTACTACTGAGTCACTGACGAGGGTTGTTCAGGCACCTGTATTGGAGGCTACACTTCCTGCTGAGACTACTGATATGTGGATGGTAGTGCAGTCTCAGCAGTTGCAGGCGAACAATCATGGCAGTGGTAAACGATCATTCTTATCAAGAAACTGAATTGCTGTTATCTGCCGAGGATGGGAGAAGAGTAAGGATGGGTTAGTATTCAATTATTTTCCCCTGAATTGAATGTTCATTCTTTAATTTTTACAAATTAATCTTCCTGTCATGGAAGAACACATCCGTTTGTAATGACACGACAACAAACTCGTTGGGCACAGCGGACGCCATTTATTTCCTCTGCTGAAACTAGGCTGACAAGTGTTCCGCCACCAAGATCAGTGACTGACTGTTGGCGTTCAGTTACCTCAGCGCTGACAGTAGAAAAAGGAACACTGCCAATGTTGGCAGTGAATCGTGTTCATTTTTCAACCATCTAATTAAAAGTGTAATATTTGTTACAGTCTGTTTTTCTGGGAAGTTAAGATAGTGGTGGTAGCTCTCGCACCTCCTCTGTGCCTATGTCTGTAGTGCCATCCGATCACGTTTGCAACCAAAAATCCAGATGGCAGTGGTATGGTTCTCAGTAGATGAAGTGCACTTGATCTGTAGCTTAAACTTGTGGAGTCGCTATTCCTGGTCCTGCTCTCAGGTCGTCAGTGTGTTCAGGACGTGCCGGACAGCCACCGCTCTGCTCCACTCGACCTGTGTTTATGTTTAGGAGTCCGTCATCACTCGATGGAGCAGTAGTGTGTAGTCAGGTCATCTTCCCAAAAAAAAACCCTGTAGCATCCTATATAACAAGTGTTGGCTAGTAACTTAACAAAATTAACAAGTTATACTGTAAAGTATTTTTTTGGGGTAACTAGTTACAATTTTTCGCAAGGTAACTTGTAACTTAACTAAGGTACTCATTAATTGTAACGGCCAGGAAAAATAAAAGTTACTTTGACATTACTTTTTATTTCACAATAGTTTTGTCTCATAAGTCACAAGTTAAAAGAGTATACCCAATCAATTGTGACACATTGCGTACAAATAAGTACCACAAATATTGAATACAAAAAATATTGTAGTTACAAAAAGATGTCTGGTGCAATTTTTATCACAAAAAGTGCCCATCTGCCATAATAAAATGTACCACAATTAAAGAAAATGAATATTAAAATAGACCTCACAAACAATTTAGCGTCGCGCAGCAAAATTTAAAGATATAAAAGAATGCCCATTCAAAGCCGATGTTAAGTGATTTTCCAAAAACAAATACATACAGCATAAAATATTATTAAAAAAGCCATGCTTGATGCTGGCCAGCCCTATTGGTTAATCCTGGTTCTACCAAAGCCGGTGCCAAATAAAACACGTTAAAATAATACATTACAAACATTTTAAAACCTTATTAAAATTTAACCATAAACTAAAGGTGCATGGCGTGACCCGAGCAAAATACAAATAATCTAGGCAATGCCAACAAGAATAATACCAGGCGCACTTAACTATACTAAACAGCAGCAATGGCAGTGCACATACACCTTCCGCAAGGCTCACAAAGAGCCACCAGTATAAACCAACTCACACACGATAGGAACAAACGGTTTGCAGCTTTACATTACGTTAAAACCAAAGCAGAATTTTTAACTGCTACCAAACAAAAAATTTAGACAATGACACCTCCGAAACTATTCCTACCGTTAATCTACCCACAAAATTACATCAACCAGCAAAAATTACAACAACAATAAACTCTTACACGTCATGACCCACTTTAACATACGTTGGCCAAGCTATTTACAAATATTAAATAAAAATCCCTAGGTATCTGCGGTAATAGCGATGTCGTCAGCTGGGAGTCTCGCAGGTCATCAGAAGAAAGTGAACAAGTGTGCTTCGCCGAACGGGGTAAGTTCTTAATAAATTGCTGTTCAGCTTGATTTCATGGTTTTGCACAAACACGGAGAGTATGGAGTAGGCTGGTATCAAGGTGAGGATTCAAGGTGGTAGCAAGGGATGGGAAGCCAAGCAACGTGAAAGAGCATGCTGTAATTCAATAACACTGGAACAATACATGTGGTGCCACGCTCTGCACAAAATATCTAGGTGTAACTGAAAATCATAACTATGATTTTATTGTAACTTAACACCCACTAGTAGTACAGCTTAACATTCTTAATTCTTTGAATAATATTCTACATTTTGAATGAATGGCATGCAACAAAGTGGTATTTTGTAAAATCAGTTCATAAAATTCATTGCATGAGTAAATAATATAAATTTTCAGGGATTGATTATGTGCAAAATGCAGGTCTTTTTGTTGGACACTTGGCTAAAGAAGGACATTTCATGGCTTTATTTGGCCTTTTGCAGCCCCCAGGACAATACTTTCCAAAAAAAAAATGTCTTGTAAAAAGCAGGGCGTCTGGTCACCCTAACAATGCAAATGTTAAAGCCAGGGAGCAACAACTAAGTTAAAATGTGTACGCCAATTTTTTCTTTTTTGCGATTTTTAGCAATTTTTTGAAATTTTCTTGTAATTTTCATGGATTTGTAAGGATTTAAAATTTTTTGTTTTTTTAATGATTGTAAGCAATTTTTAAGATTTCCTTGCTATTTTCAAATATTTTCTAGTGATTTTCTAAGATTGTCAAAGATGTTTAATGATTCCCAAAAAATTTTTGCAATTTTTAAAGAGTTTTCGAATCTGAAAAGATAACATTGACTGCTATTAAAATTTTTTGTAACTGTTTAACATTTATTTCTATTTTTAGGTTTTAATCTTTAAAAATTTTTCAAATTTTAGGGTATTTTAAATAATTATAGCATTAATAGATTTTCAGTGATTTTCCTAAATTTCAAATATGTTCTAAAAATTTTGGTATTTATGGATTAAATTTTGGTTTTTGTATTTTCCTTAATTCCTAATTATTTTCAAAATTATTTTGGAGGATTTTAAAGAATTTTTGTGAGATTTTGGGGTTTCCTGCAATACTGTNTCCTAATTATTTTCAAAATTATTTTGGAGGATTTTAAAGAATTTTTGTGAGATTTTGGGGTTTCCTGCAATACTGTAATATATTGTTACAGGCGGCCGCTCTGCAAGCGTACGAGGCACAGATGATTTATTGATGCGCACGCGCTATCAGTTGCAACTGGAAATGCAGTGGCTTTTCACAAAGAAATGTTTACAACGCGTATCTGTTATGCCTAGCAGGGCGCAAGCCTCTCCCAACCTTGGGTATCTGGTGTCTTTGAGACATCTGAAGAATGCTCTGAATTACTGACATTGTTTCTCTCAGTGTGACTTGGGGTGCGTTGAACCTTCTAGATTGTTANTCTGAAGAATGCTCTGAATTACTGACATTGTTTCTCTCAGTGTGACTTGGGGTGCGTTGAACCTTCTAGATTGTTAGGGCGACTTATATAAAAACGCATCGGGCACACGAGCCAAGAGTCTATGATGGGATGNTTGAACCTTCTAGATTGTTAGGGCGACTTATATAAAAACGCATCGGGCACACGAGCCAAGAGTCTATGATGGGATGAGTGGCTGGAGTTTTAGCAATAAACAACGAGAAAAACGAGCGGTGAGGGAAGTGACCAGCAGGAGGAAAATCTATGACTGAGCATCGGCACAGTGAAGAGCCGGACTATTGGACTGGGTGCGTGAGTGAAAGACATTACAAATGATGGCAACAGACATACTGAAAGTGTGTTAATTATGAGTATGCGTTAATTGACTGTAACCAAACAGAGATAATAAGAACAACATTAATTAGAGTAAAAATAGACATTAAATATTGCGCTCATTGAAAAATAAAAATAGTAATAATGTACATAGATAGATTAATGCTGTATATAATAGCTATGTAAATAAATTAAAATAAAATTTAGTTCTTTTATTTGTACTAAGATCTATCCCTCATTAACTCAGGTACACCTCTCAAGCATCTTTTAACAATATTTTCACAGANTTTGTACTAAGATCTATCCCTCATTAACTCAGGTACACCTCTCAAGCATCTTTTAACAATATTTTCACAGAGCAGACTGCTCCCCTAATCATTTCCATATCTGTAACCTGCACCATAACATACAGGAGATGGACTAAATAATATGAACACCATGCAATATAGTACATTTTGTTGCATGTTGGCATGTGACGAAGGCACATTTTAATGTGACGCGTATGTATTCCACAGTTTACGTGCCAAGTCTTGTAGGTTATATTTCTGTGTATTATACGCTTTGTTCCGCGACGGTTAAAACGAGCGATCGGTAAAATTTGTGATCTCTCAGACTTCGAAAGANGTGTATTATACGCTTTGTTCCGCGACGGTTAAAACGAGCGATCGGTAAAATTTGTGATCTCTCAGACTTCGAAAGAGGGCAAATCGTTGGTGCTTGGCTAGCAGGAGCGTCTGTGACGGAAAACAGCTGAATTGTTTAACGTTTCACGAGCGACAGTATCCACGGATTACTGTCGTATGTGTTTTGTACCATAAACATCATCTGCGAAGAGGAATAGTGGGCGAAACCGTTTCAATTGACCGTCTCTGGTTGCTTGTCATTTTTCTTAACGCCCCAGACAACATAAAACTACCGCGGCAAAAGTGACAGCACTTGAGTTGTGAGTGAAATTATTATGACAAAGCTGTTTTTGTCATACGCGGGAGTTCCACAAAGCTAACATTCATTGAAGGGCTGCAATTGCAAAGCCCTTTATAACGGAAGCCAACCGATTCGACACTTTCTTCACCACGGTGCTAGTATAAACCTGGACACTTGATGATTGGAAGAATGTTGTGGTATGGGCCGATGAATCATCGTTTACATTGTTTCCTACAAACGGCCGGGTTTATGTGTGGAGAACTCCAAATGAAGCCTACTATCTGGACTGCCTGCTTCCTACAGTCAAGCATGGGGGAGGTTCCGTTATGATTTGGGCAGCTATATCGTGGTATTCAGCTGGTCCTCTCGTTCACGTCACTGGCCGGATTACTGCGAATGAATATCTCGACATCCTCAATGATGAAGTTTTTACTATGACTAGCGTATTGCTGCCAAACACTGCCATATTCCAAGATGATAATGCGCCCATACACACAGCCAAAATGGTTCAGTCTTGGTTTGAGGAGTATCAGAATATCATCAAACAATAGCCAGACCTCAACATAATTGAACCGTTATGGAGAGTTTTAGAGCAGAGAGTGAGAAGCAGATTTCCATCTCCAAAATCATTGAAGCAATTGGGGAATGTTTTGGTACAAGAATGGGACAACATTCCGTTGGAAACTATTCAGACACTCTACGAATCTATTCCGCGAAGAATTGCAGCTGTTCTAAAAGCAAATGTTGGCACAACACCTTATTAATAAATAAATATTGTGTATATGTCAGGGTTTCATATTATTTTGTCCATCCCCTGTACTTGGGTTATGGCATTTTTGGTAATATTGAGTCTACCATCTGTTTGTGAACTGGATAGCAGGGGGTTTCCAAGCCTAACCCCATGAGCACTCGTTATTACATTTCATAACTACATTGCTTTCTTCCAGGATTCTGCGTGGATAGCATTAGGTAAAAACTGTATTCGCCTTNTACATTTCATAACTACATTGCTTTCTTCCAGGATTCTGCGTGGATAGCATTAGGTAAAAACTGTATTCGCCTTAAGATATACTTAAGGAGGAGGGGGGTTTCTAAACCATACAATAATGCAGCTAAATCTCATCAATAATTTTTTTTTTATTGCATAAGATTTGCCAAAACAGTTCAACTCAATTTACTGGACAGATCACAACATTAATTCTTTATTTATTAAACACAATCTCAATTATTTTGCTGTCCATAACATCATTTAAGAAGATGATTACAACTAAGCCAGAGTCCCATTGCGAGAGAAGCCCGTGTAACATTATCTAAACACCTTAAATTTTACTGGTCATCTACTGTAAGGTGTATAACTTAATCTTAAATTAACCTGATTACTACATTACGTCCCTCTACCGTCCTACGCTGACCTCGTATGTCCTTCTCGACCCTCAGAGGAGGGGCAACACCTCAGTTGGTATGTTTGACCTTGCATCTCACTAACACTTCACAGTACTCCAGCAGTTTCTGCGTGCATGCACCGATCTCCACGCTTTCCTTCTGTGCATAACTTAATACTTTAATTAAACAGCCTGGCTGTAAGCAGGGCCGGAGCCCGCCTATGCAGAACCCGTGTTCTTTTGGTAAAACACAAATGCTCTATAATTCTGCACCAAAAATGGCCACTCTCTTTGGCGTCCGGTCAGCAACCCTGTCCTTGTACTAATGTGCCACCTCGCGACCCACTAGTTGGGACTGCTAATTTGCGAGATTTCAGCTGCTGAACATGGGTCTGGCTAGTACCCCGAATCCACACATTTTACAACAGAGTGGGCCACATCGCACCAGCGAAAATTGCACACTTCACNTCTGGCTAGTACCCCGAATCCACACATTTTACAACAGAGTGGGCCACATCGCACCAGCGAAAATTGCACACTTCACAGAAGTAGAACACTGAACTCCCGGGCAGACAGTGCCCTCCATGAATTGCCAGCTTCATACACATGGTAATGTCCCCGCCTAGTGTAGACATCTGCGCCCAACAACTTCCTCAGTCGCAGCAAAAAAAATTTAACACAGAATAGCAACAACTCGAGACTTGAAAAAAATTATCGAGACATTTTTCCTTGGCCAACTGAGCCTGTGTCCTCACAAGCAACGCTGGAATGCAAAGATATGTTCATGTTTACAACTCAGACAGAGCAGTGTTACAAACTTTGTCACAAATATTTCCTCNGCTGGAATGCAAAGATATGTTCATGTTTACAACTCAGACAGAGCAGTGTTACAAACTTTGTCACAAATATTTCCTCAGGGTGATTGTGGGACAAAAGCCTCAGTCCTAGTAAACTTACAAAATGTCAACAAATTGACCTCAACCTGGACTCTACGAGCTATGATACTCAAGCTCATCCCTACNTAGTAAACTTACAAAATGTCAACAAATTGACCTCAACCTGGACTCTACGAGCTATGATACTCAAGCTCATCCCTACCCAAATTTTCACAGTATAATTTTTGCTACAAGAAGGTAACTTAGTACATTACAGTGTTCTTTCTCCTTTTGAACAAAAAATTAGCCATCAGTTCTTGACAGTGAAAANGTACATTACAGTGTTCTTTCTCCTTTTGAACAAAAAATTAGCCATCAGTTCTTGACAGTGAAAATGTACTACACTGTTCTGTATGACTTCCCAAAGAAGTTGCTCCGGAGATGCTCTGTTTCCTGGGAAATCTCACAAACAGTAGCTGACGAGATTAGTTGCTCCATATCTCAGGTGGTTAGAGACATCAGTGGCAATGGCTCCAGGGCTGCAGTCTCAGTCTCCTAGCACACTCTTCCCGAATATGCACAAACATCAACAGGAACCATGACTACTCAACTGCAACAAATCAAATCAAGCCTTGCACACAGAAATTACAAGGTGACCTTGATACCAGGTAACACTACAAAATGACCACTATTGGATGCCATTTCCAATAATTTCACAAACTCCAGCAGATGAACATAAGACCCTANAACACTACAAAATGACCACTATTGGATGCCATTTCCAATAATTTCACAAACTCCAGCAGATGAACATAAGACCCTAAACTAAATCATTATGTTACTATTAAATCACTCATAAAAGTTTCACTCAAAACATCAACATTTAAACACCCCCACCCCAACACAACAAATAGGAAAGACAGGTAAGGATTAGTTGGACCTAACCTTGGGAGGGGGGANCCCCACCCCAACACAACAAATAGGAAAGACAGGTAAGGATTAGTTGGACCTAACCTTGGGAGGGGGGAGGGGGGGTTCGAAAGTTTGACGAACTCCTTGTCACTATGGTACCTTCTGCGCCAACAGTCACATCGACAGTCTTATACATTCCGACCGAGGCTCTGTCACTCGACTTGTCATCTGTGCTGTGACGCATGCCAGGCCCAGCCTAGCTGATAGGTACTTTGTGATTCCATGCTGCGAAGGAGGGTCTCACCAGGCAGTGAACTCCATCACACATCCTCGTTCAGGACACGCTTCCTCTTCTTCCGCAGCTGCGACCTGGAACATGGAACACAGGGATAGAGGGAGAATTCTCATCCTACCTCCCACTCCCAGCAGCTGCCCTGGCTACTGTCCCCTTTCCAGAGTCTACCAAGCAAATTACAAATTTCCCTTTCGTCATTACAACACACCACTGGGGTATCACAGTTCAATTTCGAAAACTTTCTCGAGCACAGCTAAGTCTTTTCTTGACAAACGGTCCAAAAAACATGGTAGTACAGTGAGTGCATTTAGTTAAAATATAGTTTGAACCTGTAAGTTAAAAAAAAACAAGCTCCGATTGGTTGAAGTTTGTTCAGGTTGTTCCCCTGTACATCTCAGAAAAAGTCCCAAGAAATCTGGGAGTAGGTTTTCTGCAATTTTGAAAATAAAATCTGCCATAGTGGATTTTTACGTGCATTCATGGAAACACTACTGTGCTTAAACCATTTGTTCTAGCAGATTGCTCTCTTCTAAGATTAGTTGCTAATGAATTGGGCTATTATGTATCTATTTTTGGATTATATATAACGAAGCTACACAAATTTAATAGAAGGAAAATTCCTTTCTCATGGGGGAAGTGTGATATTTTCAAATATTGCTCTTAAACAAAGCATTGCATCGAGAAATATTTCAAACAAAAGTTATAAAGCATAATAAATACTGTCGATATAGTGTTACTCTGTCTATTTTCTTTCAAAACCAATGAAATTACAGGTTTTTGTTTATGAGCGTGCACCTTAAGTCTGAAATTTAGGGTTTTCAGATACATTCACAAAAACTGTTCCTGTGCATAAACTATTTGTTCTAGAGTGCTGCTCGTTTTTAATATTTGTTGCAAATAAATTGGGTTATCATTTGAACATACAAATATATGTGTGGTTGATTTTATATAACAAAACTACAGAAATTTGAAGGGGAAAAAAAGTTTTTATTTTTATGGGGGAATTTTAGATTCTTTAAAGTATTGCTCTTTAGCCAAGCATTGTGTCGAAAATTTAAATAAAAGTAGCAGAAGGTACAAATTAGTGTCTTTATGGAAGGGACCACACATTTTATTTTAAAACCGTTGAATTGAAAGGGCTGTGTTTATCAGCGTGCACTGTAATGGCCAGGTCTGTATATGAATCTGGTAGTTTGGAAACATGCTTGCTGGCATTTGTATTGTTAATAAATAAAAGTTATTCCTTCTTATAAGTATAAAAACTTTAAAACTCCTTAATTTGACAATTTTTAATGACAACCAAAATTATTTATGGTAAAATGGTATGATGATTTTTTAGGTGCCCACCTCACTGATGAGTGTGTGGTTCTAGTTAGTACCAAGGCATACTGGTGCCAACCGGTTAATTCTAGGATTTTGCAGTTGATAACCATTACTCAGTTGCTTGTTATTCGCACATGTGTCCGTAGTTCTTCGTGGTATTTACAGAGCAGTGTTTGCTGTTGAGGGTCATGTTAATGATGCACATTTATTGTTTTATTGAACTGCAAATTTACATTGTAGGTATGCTGTTGAAACAGTTTGCATTTAGGCTAGTTGATTGGTGTGCAGATGCAGTTAAACCGCTAGCAAATGTCTCGAAGACTAATAAGGTACATGGTAATGATGTCATTGTCAACCCAAATCAACTTTTCCACAGAATTGTGCGCAAAGTATGCAGCGACGAAGAGTGGGCTTCATATTTGCGGTATGAGCTTGCAGCAGTCAACCCGCATTGTTTGACAACGTTTCTATTCGAAAAGGAAACAAGGCATCACTCATCCCAATACTTGAAATGTTTTCACCATCTGAGGCCAAGGTTCCTGATAGTGCTACGTATATTGTCGATGGTGGCCATCTCTTGCACCAAGTTGTTTGGCTTTGTCAAGCTGCGTACAGACAAATTTGTGAGCAGTATGTTTGGTTTGTTGTGCAGAGATACGGACAATGCTATGTGTTGTTTGATGCATAATTATAGCATAACAGGCACGAAGGATTACGAACACAAGAGAAGACGTATATTCTCTGCAATTGTGGATGTAATTATTGAGGGTAGTGTTCTTGTAACCACAACACTGCAAGACGTCCTTGCAAATTATGCTAACAAGGCAAGACTGATCTCCTAACTGAAAGTGCATCTCAATGTTGCTGGTTGCCATGTGAACCAAGCCACATGTCATGCTGACACACTCATTGTGGCAACAGCAATGCACACTGTAATATCAGCAGTCTCCGTACTTATTGGACAGGACACTGGTCTCCTCTTATTGTTGGTTGCTCTGGCTACAAATAATGTTTTCATGCTTATTCCTGGAACAAGGAAATGTCCTCATTGAGTTTTCAAGAAGTGTTGGGTGGCATGGCACAGCTTCTTCTCTTCCTGCATGCATTTACAGGTTGCAACACAATGTTTGTGATTTTTAATAAAGAAAAAGAGGTCACTTTCAAAAAGCTGTAGGACAATCAAGCCATTCTTCATCACGTAGCCATCTTTAACTTCCCGGATATGTCACCAAAGAGCATAGCTGCAGCTAGTGTGGTTTTGTATGGAACGGCAGGAGTCAATTTGTTAAATAGTTTTTGGGATATAATGTAAAAGTTGTATTTTTTCATGTGATACCATCTTACAAAATGGCTGACCAACAACAATATCCAGCTTTAAATCCAATGCTTACACAATGCGCTGTCAACGTAGAAAATTTGGTTTAAATTGGTTGAATGGTTCCTGAGATATATAACATAAAACCTTAATTTTTAACATGGCCACCATGTTGACATTAAGTGCCCGGCATAGTCAAAAACTATAAAAGTCAGGTGTTAAAAAATTGAAAGGGACCCACACACACACACACACACGCACACGCACGCGAATGTAATTTCATAAGCCTTTCTTTCCTTTGGAAAGTAGGGTAAAAATTAAAAAAAAACTTGCGGAAATTTGTTTAAACACTTTGTCCGAGATAGTTTGGAGTCCCACAACAACATTGTGTTGTTGTGCAGAAAGACAAATGGATAGGGACACAGCGACTACCCCCTCCCCCTTCTACACATAGACCCCTTTTGCACCCATCCACACCCAAGTGTGTGGAATAAGTGAAGGAAGTACATAATTTTTGCAGAAAAGTTGTATTTCCCAGCAACACAACAATAAATAACCTGTATATCTAAACAGTAAATATTCCCAACTTTACTGAATCTCTATATTTTTTATTTCAAGCAAGGTAACATTTATATTTTTCGTGTTTTTTTTTCTTGTTATCGACTCTTTTCTTTTCCACAGATAACACACAGAAAACCAATTTTTTTTTATAATTATGAATTTTTTATAGCACAACATACCTCCCACCTTTTGTTTTTGCTTAAGCTGGAAAATCAAACGGTGAATAACATATGATGCCTCCCCCCTAGACTAGTACTATTTTCCTACCCATCAAAATCTAATACCTTTCCCTCAATTTAGTGAACAATGTTTTAACTCCACAGTTATTTACATTTGCGGTAACAAATCAAAACATATGATATATTACATCCTGTATAATGAATTACAAATAGGTTTAATATACTATGTACATCTGTAAACATAAATGTGGTGTCCGTTTGATAACTGTACATTATAAGTTTGAACTTTGTGGTTTGGTGAATAAACAAAATTTGGAATTCCCAGCTGTTTCATATATATCTTCTTTATGTGATGTATCAAGTTTTGGAATTGCAGTCCTTTATAGCTGGATGTGCAAACATTTTTCACAAAATATACGTTGATGTACACTTTTTAGCTCATTTTCGAGGGGCTGGTGGGGAGGAGGGGAGCGATCTCTACTTACTCGCTGGAAGAAATATGGGGAGGGGGTGGGGNGGTGGGGAGGAGGGGAGCGATCTCTACTTACTCGCTGGAAGAAATATGGGGAGGGGGTGGGGGGTTGAAGCTGGCTACATCAATAGCACGAGGCTTGTTTCAACTGCCGGCCACCACTGTCTATGCAATGAGCATGTTTTGTATAGAATGTATACAAATGTTACATTAAGGTTATTGCAAAATAAAGCACACATTNTCTATGCAATGAGCATGTTTTGTATAGAATGTATACAAATGTTACATTAAGGTTATTGCAAAATAAAGCACACATTCTGTCACACTCTGCATTGGCTGTATCCTCTACTATACTGCACTCAATAGTCTGGGCAATGGTTGGTGAGTTGGAGTGTGTGTTTGTGCATTTTTAAACCAGTCTTTGAAATTTTCCGTGTGGGGTACAACACTACTAATCCACAAACATGAAAATTTTTATGAAGTTTAATAGAAGGTTTGGTAGTATTATTTCCATATTTTTTCCAAGATTGAATCTTATGTATTTCAACCATGTGTTACTAGTACCATAGTACCACAGTACCACACAGATATTTTCAAGCCAGATTTTCTAATTTGTACAACAAAAGTTTGAACATATGTATATATTGATAGTGAAATTGCTAAAAGAATATTTATTTATGTTGCATACTTTTGTACCGTTTATGCACATATANTGTATATATTGATAGTGAAATTGCTAAAAGAATATTTATTTATGTTGCATACTTTTGTACCGTTTATGCACATATAGCATGATGGTTTGTTAAAATTTTGCAACATAGATAGTCATGAGAATATTGTTTCATATAAACAGTTTTTTGTTAATGAACAAGCTTCAACTAAATAAAATGTATTCAAAAATTTACTTTTATTCCATTGGTATTGGTCTGNTTTTTTGTTAATGAACAAGCTTCAACTAAATAAAATGTATTCAAAAATTTACTTTTATTCCATTGGTATTGGTCTGGATTCTTTATAATGACTATGTCCCTTTAGGACCTTTTCAGTCCGAATTTAGTTTTATATTCTGTATAGTCACTCTGAACTGAGTCAGTTTGTAAGAATTATTAAACATGAGACAGATAGAAAATAAAAAGATAATAGGAAAAGAGNACTCTGAACTGAGTCAGTTTGTAAGAATTATTAAACATGAGACAGATAGAAAATAAAAAGATAATAGGAAAAGAGCGTAACTGAAAAATATACAGCTCTGCATATGCATAAGCTTGGAGCTTGAAACCCAAAGTATGCAGAATTCTACACAATTTCATTGTGTATGAAGGGAAATACGAAGCGAAAATCAATATCTTGACTGTGTATGTGAGTTTGTCATTTAACCACTTTATTTAATATGAATGTGGTAGATACTGTGAGATAGTTTAGCTCATATGGATATGAAGATAAGTGTGGTCATCTACTTCCAAGAACNAAAGTATGCAGAATTCTACACAATTTCATTGTGTATGAAGGGAAATACGAAGCGAAAATCAATATCTTGACTGTGTATGTGAGTTTGTCATTTAACCACTTTATTTAATATGAATGTGGTAGATACTGTGAGATAGTTTAGCTCATATGGATATGAAGATAAGTGTGGTCATCTACTTCCAAGAACAGTGCATAGTTACTTCTGCTGGGTATGCTTAGTGACGTGGCCAGCCCTGCTAGGACATCGCCATGCANTCCAAGAACAGTGCATAGTTACTTCTGCTGGGTATGCTTAGTGACGTGGCCAGCCCTGCTAGGACATCGCCATGCAAGAAGAGAAAGTGATGCATGCACAAATAAGGAGCGTGGCACAGTGACATAAGGGAAGCACATAGCATCGACACACTGTTTTTCACTCNTGATGCATGCACAAATAAGGAGCGTGGCACAGTGACATAAGGGAAGCACATAGCATCGACACACTGTTTTTCACTCGTTCTGTCACACTGCTGCCAGAGTATTTAGGGCCAAGCATGGAGGGACATTATTCACATGGCACTCTATGCCTGAAAACTTATCTATACACAAGACTTTTTGTAAGTCCATGTGAAGGACGGAAAGACTGGTCACCACTTACATTATGACGCCTGGACTGTAATGAAGTTGTAAAATGTGATACCGAAGTACAACTTTGTCGCTGCCAGATATGGTCCATACTGTATAAGAAGGCCACTTTCTGACAGTCAGTGAGTGGCAACGTCATGTATACAAAACAAACAAAGTGCCATTTACAAAATCCTGTATCAGCTGATGCACGAACGAACAAAAGTTAAAATTACGTTGGCTATTCTGAGTGCACTGCCGACGCACATCCGATAAACAGAAAGTACGCTATAAGAAAGAGCTCCTAGATTAATTAATTAATTTTATTTTACATGGTCACAAAACCGCGATTGTTATAGAGTTACAAACTAAACNCTATTCTGAGTGCACTGCCGACGCACATCCGATAAACAGAAAGTACGCTATAAGAAAGAGTTCCTAGATTAATTAATTTATTTTATTTTACATGGTCACAAAACCGCGATTGTTATAGAGTTACAAACTAAACTTGGTGATAAAGTAGTAATGTATAGGTTTTCAAAATGAAATGCACAATAAAACAATCCGTATCCAAATGAAACGCAAATTAAAAACCTTGAGAGATCTTTTCACATCGTATCTACACTCTCTATCCATGCTTTCCATACGTGCTTGATATTAATTCCAAAAGCATACAGAAATATTGCATGGTATTGTTGAATTATTTTTTCTAATAATTTGATGAAATATATTTTAAATTCGTGTCGTTTTGAGCTAGTAATAGAAGAAAGGTCAATTTTTAAAACGACAGGATCAAGAGGCAGGCCAACATGCTGCTATCTGTTGAGTAACGCTCGCAGTTCACAACTCACCCTGCCATGCATGCACGCTACCTGTCCACTCTTTCCCATAGCTTTACCAGCAACAAAAAAAAATAGCTTTCGTGTGTAAAATAACAAANGAGCAACAAAAAAAAAATAGCTTTCCTGTGTAAAATAACAAATTTATGAACAAATACAAATTGTTTTATTTTTCCGCGAGCTCTGCATAATTTTTAAAGTAACATATATTTCTTGTACAGCAATTTTGATAACTAGTAATTTCTATTGAGCCAGTAATCATTATGCCTACGTCCATTACACGCCGTGTTCTTTTCTTCCTGGAAACCCATCTCTTTGTTTTCGTATTGTTACTGTACTGTATTAATAAAACTGAGATAGTGAGATGCACATGGGTAGTTTTTAAGCAATTCTTAGATTATTCCAAGCCACATATTTCCAACTTGAACTGTTTAGTGTGTATTAAAGCGTTGTGGTGACTTTCACACTAGAATTATTATAATGCCGCACAGTTGCGCGCCATGTTGTAAAGTTCCGTCTTTACTGTTACAAGCGTATATTTAATAATATATCAACCTCAAAGGTTAGGCGCCATCTTGTAACGTTTCGCCGCTTACACTGTCGACTGTTTACTTGCCACGGCTTGCTCAGGGTAGAAACACGAGACTCAGTTAATTGAACATTATTAATTAAGAATGAAGAAGTTCCAAATTAGTTTGTTATGTACTTTGTTTATTTAACTATTTATTTAACACTCAGCACCACAGTTCACAGAAGAAGTCCAAATTGCAGAGTACGAACCTTACAGATAAATAT
>NQII01007513.1:43071-73071 GCA_002778355.1 Clitarchus hookeri
GAATATATTAGCTATAACGTCCAAAGTGTGATAATAGATAGAACAGACCGTCTCGCAAATGTTAACCCAAATTCACTATCTGGGACAAATTAAAAAAGTGTTAGCAAATATTTATAATAAACGTTTTAAAATATAAAAATGAAAATATTGGATGAATTTTTTTTAGACAGACGTCAGTCTTAAAATATTCTAACATTTGTTTAGCATTACAGTACAATGAGAAGTGGATTAGCTGACAGGGTGTTGATAAAAAATACAGCCCCGACTTGACGGACCAGCTGATGGCGGAAGGCTACGTAGTCAGATGTAAACAGTGGTGCTACTTTCGCCGAGCTGTCAAAAAGTGGCCTTCTTATATGGTACAGAATATAAGCCATGGCCAAAGTAATTTTTTAATTTAATTTTTTGTTTGTGTTACTCTTGTTATAACAAGTATGTGGGTTAAGCAGGAACTCAATGTAGTAGGTTGGGAATGGGGAAGGCATGTGTTAAAGGGACTTCATCGGCATTTGTGTAGAGAGGCCGGGGCGGGTGAACCCTCTTGGTGCACGTAACGTACGAGTCGAATGGAACCTACAAACAACCTTGCGAATGTGAGCCTGTCATTGCACTGTGAATATGCTCTGTGTTAAGGTTAAGACTGAAGGGACCAACTCTGTGAGGTACCGTAGTAACAAGCCAGNTGCACTGTGAATATGCTCTGTGTTAAGGTTAAGACTGAAGGGACCAACTCTGTGAGGTACCGTAGTAACAAGCCAGGTGATTATTGTAATTTGGTCATTTTTATGAACATTATAAGATCTAAATTAAACTCTAAACATCTCTCAAGAAACATTTATCTGTGTTTTTCATCTGCAATCAATGTATTATATTTATTAAAGGGGAAGCAATACCTAGCATCTTGAATTCGTTTTTTTTTGTATGTGGTGAAGGTTTTGGAAAGAGACAGCATACCTCCGAAGGGCTTCACCCTTCCCCTCCCCCCTCCCCTGGTGTTACCTCTTCATTAACTTGTTACAGCTTCCCAGGAAGGAATATGTAATCCATTATACATGCCACTGCACAGGTGGATAACAGCATCAACAGATAAACCATATGGACGTAAATGCACCAAGCAGTGCTTTGTGCTGTGTCTATCCATAAAATATAAAATAGTATCTGTGCTTCAGGCTGTCAGAAAAATATCTTGAAACAAGTCTGTTTTTGAAAGAAAAAAAGCTGACAGAAGTTTTGCAATATATCAGCTTGCAAAAAACACTAATATTAAGAACAAAAAAAAATTACAATTGTGGGGTTTTTCCTTGTGTTCTTTGAATGCAGTGTTTTTATAAATCAGTAGCATTCCTTAAAGGAAAATTTGCTTTTTTTTTCTAAGTGAAANTTGCAATATATCAGCTTGCAAAAAACACTAATATTAAGAACAAAAAAAAATTACAATTGTGGGGTTTTTCCTTGTTTTCTTTGAATGCAGTGTTTTTATAAATCAGTAGCATTCCTTAAAGGAAAATTTGCTTTTTTTTTCTAAGTGAAATACATTATTAACTAACTGCCTTATACACTGCACAGCAAAAATTATTTATGGTGAATGTGGGATAACTTTGGTTGAATATATTCATGGAATCTCTAAGTTAGTGTAGTGTTTTAAATATTAGTATGTATTTTAAAAGTTTCTATGTGTATTTTCTTGGTATTGAACTGAAAACCTAAAAACTTTACTAGGTATGAGGTATGCTTTATATAAATTTATTGCTACTTAATCATTCAGCATTACTTCGTTTTAACTGCAACAAATATAATTGGTATATGAAAATAAACAAAAATTAAGTCATCACAAATTTTAGTTTTTTATGCTTTTCTCTCTTAAGACCTTGTATAGTCTATTTGCAGTTTCTTCACACGTTTTTAATCAAACCCTTGAAAAATCACCCCATGTATGACAGGTTTGTTTGGTCCCTAAATATGCCATGTATCACAAGCATTTTAAACTTTTATTGACAAACTACTGTATATTTGGTTAAACTGTAATTTTATTTATATTTTACCAATAAACTGTAATATTTCATGTTTAATTTATATGAATAAAACAGTGAGATATAGGTGTTTTGGTAATGCCTAGTAATAAATAGTTCTTATGCAAAATACTATTCCCCTGAGCATGCACAAATGTGGTGCGCTGTCTTTGGTGTGATTTTCTAGACGTGGTTAAGTTTTTTTAGCATGAAGAGGAGGAATATCTTGGAAGTAGAACTATATCAGGGTTTCAGAAAAGTTTGAAGTAACCGTGAATTGACTATATGTGTGTAGCAAGTATCACACCCACACCACATGTCTGTCTGCTTCCTATGGGTGGGCTCATCTTCACCTGCCAGACATACCTAGACAGAAACAGGACAGAAGTACTTTCTACTTTAGAAGTACACCCACGTTTTCTTCCCATGACTTACTTTTGATAAGAATTATGCAATACAGCAAATTATTTGGGTAAATTAATTTTTATGCTTTTCTTGCTAGGTTTTAGAATTCATTGGATATTTTAATGTATTATTTGTGTGCAGTTACAATTAACTAAGATGATTCAGTCAGTCTGTGATCAAAGTGTTACACTTATTTTTCATCTCTTGTTTCAGACAAGCATTGGCAAAAGACAAAGTTCTCCCAAGATAGGTACTGCTCCAGCAGAACAAACTCGGGTCATGTTCACAGGCTTATCTGGAGAGCAACTGAAGGCTCAGGAAGCGATAGTTGAGAGGCTTGGTGAGTTATTGAGCTCTGTTACTTGGGAAGGGAAGATGACATGAAATTAAATTTTGAGGATTCATAAATCATGACAGGGGTGAAATTAATGTGGTGTTCCATCCAGTCAGCATTATATTAGAACCATACAGTTTCATGTGCATAGAAATACTTCATGTGTACTTGTACATATTCATTTCTCCACTAAAGAATCTGTACTACCATGACTTAACTGTATTCTGTAGTTCACTCAACTTTGAGTAGTCTTTAAAACTAGACTGTCGTCATGGCGTTTTTATGGTGAAAGTGTCNCAAAATACTATTCCCCTGAGCATGCACAAATGTGGTGCGCTGTCTTTGGTGTGATTTTCTAGACGTGGTTAAGTTTTTTTAGCATGAAGAGGAGGAATATCTTGGAAGTAGAACTATATCAGGGTTTCAGAAAAGTTTGAAGTAACCGTGAATTGACTATATGTGTGTAGCAAGTATCACACCCACACCACATGTCTGTCTGCTTCCTATGGGTGGGCTCATCTTCANGGCACATCTTCACCTGCCAGACGTACCTAGACAGAAACAGGACAGAAGTACTTTCTACTTTAGAAGTACACCCACGTTTTCTTCCCATGACTTACTTTTGATAAGAATTATGCAATACAGCTTTAATAAACCCATTTATAATTTTTATGCTTTTCTTGCTAGGTTTTAGAATTCATTGGATATTTTAATGTATTATTTGTGTGCAGTTACAATTAACTAAGATGATTCAGTCAGTCTGTGATCAAAGTGTTACACTTATTTTTCATCTCTTGTTTCAGACAAGCATTGGCAAAAGACAAAGTTCTCCCAAGATAGGTACTGCTCCAGCAGAACAAACTCGGGTCATGTTCACAGGCTTATCTGGAGAGCAACTGAAGGCTCAGGAAGCGATAGTTGAGAGGCTTGGTGAGTTATTGAGCTCTGTTACTTGGGAAGGGAAGATGACATGAAATTAAATTTTGAGGATTCATAAATCATGACAGGGGTGAAATTTATGTGGTGTTCCATCCAGTCAGCATTATATTAGAACCATACAGTTTCATGTGCATAGAAATACTTCATGTGTGCTTGTACATATTCATTTCTCCACTAAAGAATCTGTACTACCATGACTTAACTGTATTCTGTAGTTCACTCAACTTTGAGTAGTCTTTAAAACTAGACTGTCGTCATGGCGNCTTAACTGTATTCTGTAGTTCACTCAACTTTGAGTAGTCTTTAAAACTAGACTGTCGTCATGGCGTTTTTATGGTGAAAGTGTCTTAATCATTTTTAAAAAGAAGTATTTCATATGCTAATCTGCTGAGTGAAATATTTAGNTTTTTATGGTGAAAGTGTCTTAATCATTTTTAAAAATAAGTATTTCATATGCTAATCTGCTGAGTGAAATATTTAGTTCATACAATAGTGAAGTAAGAAAACTTAATGTACTTGATTAAAGGATGTTCACGGTAAATTGAGCACTTCTGAAAGCCCTGCTTATTTTCTTCTTTCAGCCAATTGTGTATCCTTCTGCCATATTTCAATGTAAACATTGCCAAGTGGTGTTTGTTTAATCGGCTTGTTCAGAAGTCTGCCGTATTTATTTACATGACAATGCAACAAGTGAATATCTATTATAGTGCACACTTTAAACACACACATGTTAATTTTAGTAAATAATGTTACATGAATGCCTGAGAGGCATATCTGAGTTTGTGAGGGATGGAGGTAGTAATAAAAATTAAATAACTAAATTTTATTTTTAATTTATTCACACAGCTATGATTAACAGAATTATGCCATCTATCTCCACTATTACTCTTTTTATTTGACAGTGAACGCAGTATTTAATGTCTATTTCAACTCTAAGTAACGTCCTTCTTTATGTCTCTGTTTGGTTATTGTCAATTAACTCATACTCATCATTAACACATGTACAGTCTATCTGTTGCTATCATTTGTTATGTCTTTCACTCACGTATCCAGTCCAATAGTCCAGCCTGTAGTACTCTTCACTGCTCTGATATACGCAGTCGCAGATTTTCCTCCTGCTGGTCACTTCTCTCCCCGTGCACTTCTCTTATCACTAGTCGTCTATCGCAGAAGCTCCAACTGCCGGCCCGAAGGCCTGACATGCCTTTTATAGCTGCTGACCTTGATGGTTCGCCGCACCCCGAGTCTAGCAGAGAGACACGAGGTCAGTAATCTGGAGTATTCTTCAGATGTCTCAAAAACACCCAATACCCAAGGTCGGGAGCAGNAGAGAGACACGAGGTCAGTAATCTGGAGTATTCTTCAGATGTCTCAAAAACACCCAATACCCAAGGTCGGGAGCAGCACACGTCCTGATAGGCATTACAGGCATGCTTTGTAAACATTCCTTTGACTTACCGCCGCAGCGTCTCCGGTTGCANCACACGTCCTGATAGGCATTACAGGCATGCTTTGTAAACATTCCTTTGACTTACCGCCGCAGCGTCTCCGGTTGCAACTGATAGCACGCGCGCATCAATAAATCATCCAACTACTCTGCTCTTCACTTCCACTAGCTCGTGCGGGGCAAAGCAGCGAGCACATAACACTAATATCTCTTTGTGAATACTGATGATGATGATGATGATGATGTATTTCTTACTATTTAGAAATAAATGGTCTAATCTTCTGACATTTTTTTTCTTTATCCTGTCTGGAGTGTCTCAAAATAGTCTAACACTTTGGTTATTTCACCTCATTATATCAGTGCCATGCTGTTTAGAACATTCCTCGTTAAATATGTGCAAGATTCAAATTTGCGCCTATTGTTAAATATCGTAGGAATGAAGCACTCAGAGATAATACTGAATATTTAGTCCATCATCCTATGGCAAACAACGTGTGTTACGTGATCTTTAAATGTCATGAGAATTATTTCTAATAATATGTATGGGCAATAATAAGGAAAACTGTTTTATTAAACACTTTTAAATGACATGTTTTAAGGATAATATTACAAAATAATATTCTCCGATGCATNATAAATAAAGTATAAAGCAAACTAATCTGGAACTTCGTCTTTTTACTTAATCTGTGTCACCTGGTACTGAGTCTCATATTCTACCTATGAGCAAGCCGTGGCAACAAGTAATGCTTCCGCAACGTTACAATATGG
The DNA here is from genome assembly GCA_002778355.1 of Clitarchus hookeri. NCBI lineage: Eukaryota > Metazoa > Arthropoda > Insecta > Phasmatodea > Phasmatidae > Clitarchus > Clitarchus hookeri. The sequence goes on from NQII01007513.1 coordinate 48,974, forward strand.
CGCCTACCTGTGAGGCGGTAATATTATAATGACGCAGCTTTACAACATTCCTCGTTAAATATGTGCAAGATTCAAATTTGCGCCTATTGTTAAATATCGTAGGAATGAAGCACTCAGAGATAATACTGAATATTTAGTCCATCATCCTATGGCAAACAACGTGTGTTACGTGATCTTTAAATGTCATGAGAATTATTTCTAATAATATGTATGGGCAATAATAAGGAAAACTGTTTTATTAAACACTTTTAAATGACATGTTTTAAGGATAATATTACAAAATAATATTCTCCGATGCATACATTATAATCGTGACACTATCTGCAGATTATAAAAATTCGTACTGATAACGGTGTGCGACTTAAGGCACAACTAATCCTAAATTAATAATTGTACACTCACTATGTGTAAGCAAATGGCTGGTTTTACTTTGGTGTTACGAACCAAAAATACTTATCATAAAACCTCAGTGGCTAAACCAAAGTGATCCAAATTTTTAGGTTCGTATTTACAGCACACTTCCACTGTGATATTGATCACTAAAAGCAAGTTTCATAAAAATCCACCCTGTGAACTTTTTTTTTTACAGAGTCTAAGAAGAAGGAAAGTTTGTCCTAACCTTTCTAACTAGAAAATCACTTTTAGCTTATAAAATTAGAATGACTACAGCAATGTGGACGTAATTTCACCAGAATACTAAAAAACAAAACCTAACCGATAACAACGTATTTTAGGGAATTGTATTAACGTATTTAATGCAGAATACAATTTTCATTATAGAAATTGAGGTTATTCGCGGCAACTTGGAATGCTCACTGTTTATGTTGGCCCGGGCACATAAAAAGTTTCAACAATATATTGAGGAACTGTGCCAACATATTAAAAGTAGTAACATTTCACGTCTGGGTATGACAAATGGAAGTTACAACTCAGTTAGCTCAATCGAAGAAACATGAAACACTAAAAAGGCGTCAATGAAAATAAAGTCAAGTTCCTGTTTATTTGTTCCTGTACTTTTATTTATCAATCACATGAAATAGTTCACGTACAATCAGATATGCCGAGTACGAACAGGTTTCACAGATAAACAGAAATAATTAGCTGCGCCGCAGTGGTTTATTGATTATTCACATCTTGAAAGCTGGCATCGCCACAGGAACTAGCGACCTCCCACACTGGCTGAGAAATAAACGAGCGGGTTAAAGTTGCCGGTGTGGTGGCTATTTGCCACGCTCAACGCGACCTTGGCGAGTGCTGGTTGTCTACCGCTGGTCCTTTACCATTTGAGCACTGAGAGTCGACTGCTCGTTATCGACTGCTGGCCGGCGATATGCATCCAGGGCTTTTGTCTCTTGTGGCTACCTCCACTCCTCACCTCAGGGTGCCACCAATCGTGACCAAGTCAGGGCATGGCGTGTGTCGCCACGCCATATCGAACTGCNCACTCCTCACCTCAGGGTGCCACCAATCGTGACCAAGTCAGGGCATGGCGTGTGTCGCCACGCCATATCGAACTGCGTAGCCCTCTGAACTGCATCGTCGGTAAAAGATAATCCAAACCTTCTAGAACACAAACTGTTGACGCAGTTCAGAAAGCTTCTATCACTAATGCTGACTCGTAACAAAGCTACGATTTCTGAAACTGCAAACGGATGCCCANGCAGTTCAGAAAGCTTCTATCACTAATGCTGACTCGTAACAAAGCTACGATTTCTGAAACTGCAAACGGATGCCCAATAAATGAACTGCCATGATAAACGAACTCCCACGGCTTTAATTTCAAATCCCGATAATATTTTACAAAACCCTGCTAAACGAAATAAAATGAACCGCGGCTAGAACCTTGATAATCAATAAAATTGCATCATTACAAAGTACAGGAGGAATGTTCCACGTGTAATTCCAAATAGTTTTGTAATATTATTTGCTAAAATCTTATGAAATAAGTACCGAGGNAATGTTCCACGTGTAATTCCAAATAGTTTTGTAATATTATTTGCTAAAATCTTATGAAATAAGTACCGAGGTAACAACTTGTATTCTCGGATGGGTCACGTAAATATAACACACATCCATTGAAGCTCCAGAACAGCTAAACAATATTGCAAATATAATTAAATGCACTACATAAGTTTCTTCAGGTTTTTATGTTATTATGCCCAGCTTTAATTACATGTACACACGCTGGCCAGGTCGGCAAATCACGTGAAGTGTTATAGACTTCCTGCAACCAGAAACAACATCAAAATACAAGAAAAGTGATCATAAAATGTACCAATTTATTGACAACTGATANACTTCCTGCAACCAGAAACAACATCAAAATACAAGAAAAGTGATCATAAAATGTACCAATTTATTGACAACTGATAAATGGGCCTAAATGTTTTATTTATTATGTAAATAAATATTTTATATTTGGGGTTACGAACTGCCACACAAATCACACCGTTCAAGGCAGAGAATGATAACTAATCAAGGAACGAAACAGACAGAACGGTAAATTCACAGAATTCAGAGCATTTGAGTACTAAAATTTAAACAGGTAAAAAAAATAATAAACAAAACAACNAACGGTAAATTCACAGAATTCAGAGCATTTGAGTACTAAAATTTAAACAGGTAAAAAAAATAATAAACAAAACAACGGAGCCAATAACTTGAAACGTTGCATCAGTCAAGTCATATTATGAATTTGTTATATTATAATTACACAATAGTAACGTGGTAAAAATAAGAATACACGTAAAAATAAAAAGAAAGGGATGGATTTCAGGTGCTGTTAATGTTTAATATTGGGTCTAGTAAGGCATCAAGACCTGGAACTACTTCTCCTAATTCTCTGCCTACTTTACTGNGTTAATGTTTAATATTGGGTCTAGTAAGGCATCAAGACCTGGAACTACTTCTCCTAATTCTCTGCCTACTTTACTATGAGTACTGCGGTCATTGGTTACACTAAAATGCATGCAGTTACGGGCCAGTTATTTTCTTCAAAGGTTGATTTCGAGAGTGCTCGCTTTATTGTAAACCACCTATAGTTGCATAGTCATCAGCGTTATCAAATTTCCTGAGAAGAGGGACTTAGCTTTTCCAATGAANTCAGTGTTATCAAATTTCCTGAGAAGAGGGACTTAGCTTTTCCAATGAAGCTGTTGGCTCAAACAACAATGGGAACTTCCTGGGTTTGATTTCAGAGTATGATCCTTTTTTAAGAACTCATTTAGTGACGTACGGTAACCCAGGAAAAGGTCATGTTAGTTACTTGTCTAAAAATATATGTCATTAATTCANTGGCCAGGTCGGCAAATCACGTGAAGTGTTATAGACTTCCTGCAACCAGAAACAACATCAAAATACAAAAAAAGTTATCATAAAATGTACCAATTTATTGACAACTGATATAAGGGCCTAAATGTTATATTTATTATGTAAATAAATATTTTATATTTGGGGTTACGAACTGCCACACAAATCACACCGTTCAAGGCAGAGAATGATAACTAATCAAGGAACGAAACAGCCAGAACTGTAAATTCACAGAATTCAGAGCATTTGAGTACTAAAATTTAAACAGGTAAAAAAAAATAANCGAAACAGCCAGAACTGTAAATTCACAGAATTCAGAGCATTTGAGTACTAAAATTTAAACAGGTAAAAAAAAATAATAAACAAAACAACGGAGCCAATAACTTGAAATGTTGCATCAGCCAAGTCATATTATGAATTTGTTATAAATATAAAGGTGTTATCATTGCACCATTTTTATTCTTATGTGCATAAAATAAAAAGAAAGGGATGGATTTGAGGTGCCGTTAATGTTTAATATTGGGTCTAGTAAGGCATCAAGACCTGGAACTACTTCTCCTAATTCTCTGCCTACTTTACTGTGAGTACTGCGGTCATTGGTTACACTAAAATGTATTCAGTTACGGGCCAGTTATTTTCTTCAAAGGTTGATTTCGAGAGTGCTCGCTTTATTGTAAACCACCTATAGTTGCATAGTCATCAGCGTTATCAAATTTCCTGAGAAGAGGGACTTAGCTTTTCCAATGAAACTGTTGGCTCAAACAACAATGGGAACTTCCTGGGACATCTGGATTTGATTTCAGAGTATGATCCTTTTTTAAGGACTCATTTAGTGACGTACGGTAACCCAGGAAAAGGTCATGTTAGTTACTTGTCTAAAAATATATGTCATTAATTCATTCAGTTAATGTTACAACATGTGGAGAATGAAATATTTGCTGAACTGAAGGCCAGTAAATATTACTCAATTTCTGTAGATTCTTCTGCTGATATTACTCAATGTGATAGACTTGTATCATTGTATGAATAGTTTCCGAGAGTGGTGACCGTGTACAAAGATTTGTCATGTTTATACCGCAGACTGGCCACAGTGCTCACAGTTTAGANAGTGGTGACCGTGTACAAAGATTTGTCATGTTTATACCGCAGACTGGCCACAGTGCTCACAGTTTAGAAATAATTATACTGAAAGTTCTTCCAGATTATAATATTGACATTAAAGAGACGTCTCCTGTCAGAATACTGTGTGAGTATTGTACCTTTCTACTTACGGCGGATTACAAGCCAAAATCAAATCGCACAATCTGCTGGCACTTTTCGTGCCATGCGCAGCACATTCTTTGAATCTAGTAGGAGCATCAGCTGTNCAGATTATAATATTGACATTAAAGACTGCAGAGGACAGTCTTATGACACACTCATAACATGGAAAGTACTTACGGTGGATTACAAGCCAAAGTCAAATCGCACAATCTGCTGGCACTTTTCGTGCCATGCGCAGCACATTCTTTGAATCTAGTAGGAGCATCAGCTGTTTCATGCTGCTTAAGAATGACTGCTTATTTTATGTTCGTGCAGAAAGTGTATGTTTAATTCAGCGATTCAACAGGCAGAAGGGAAATTCTCAAAAGTGCAATTAAAACAAGTACTGCTGATATCAAGCTACTGCTGAAGGCCTTGTCATCAACATGGTGGTCTGCAAGACATGATGCATGCAGAGCACTGACAACATCCTACCATGCTTTTCGTTCATCTGCCACAAAAATTTACAACCACCCTTGTGAAAAACTGGAAACTCGAGCTGAGTCTGAAGGTTTGTGTGCTAAGTTGGAGATAGGGATATTAACCAAATTTTGGACAGATTTTTTTTGATAAAGTGAGCAAGGGTCATCAAAATATTACTACTAATTTGAATGACGTAGTCTTGATGTATAGTTCACTAAAATGTTGTATGGAAGGGCTCCGATACAGATTTGACTTCTATGAATCTGAGGGAAAAAAATTATCTGTATGTGAAGAGTATGAAGATGAAATAAAAGAGTCAAGAGGAGAAGACTGCAGTGTGATGAGATCCATAGAGACAGCGACACGATTTTTGACTGCAGGAAAGATATCAAGATAAATACTTTTGTGTTTACCATTGTTAACTGGTTTTGGAGCTTTCACACATAATATCTGCATATTCAAATTTCCACTTAAGATTTAGCTTCTTAGTCGGTTATCTTCGATGTCACATATTAGAGAATGTGCCAAGAAATCTGTTAAAGCATATCCCGATGATGCGGATTGTGAATTGATTGAAGAGAGTGTCCATTTCCAGGAGTTNAAATCTGTTAAAGCATATCCCGATGATGCGGATTGTGAATTGATTGAAGAGAGTGTCCATTTCCAGGAGTTCCTCAAAGAAATAAAACTGTTAGATGGGAGGACCTAATTGCTACTTATCCAAATATAGACACTTTCCTTCATATATTTTTGTGTATCCCTTCCACCAATGCAGGTTCTGAACGTTCCTTCTCAGTTATGAGAAGAGTGAAGAACTACTTACGAAATTCAGCAAGTGAAGAGAGACTTTCGGGGATGGCTTCTTTTGCTGTAAATGCTGCATTGCTGGATACAATTTTGTTTGACAATTCAAGTGACAAATTTGTTGCAGCAAAATCGTGGAAAGTGGACTTGTAATTAAATNTCCTTCTCAGTTATGAGAAGAGTGAAGAACTACTTACGAAATTCAGCAAGTGAAGAGAGACTTTCGGGGATGGCTTCTTTTGCTGTAAATGCTGCATTGCTGGATACAATTTTGTTTGACATAAGTTCACTGTTTAAACAACGTCGTTAATCGTGGAAAGTGGACTTGTAATTAAATGGGGATTGGAAACATTATAGTGAGTTGACAGTAAATCTTTATTATTCTTTGTGTTTTTTATTAAACTAAAATTTTAACTTAATGATTAAATTTTTTCATATTTGCATACTTGTGGTTATGTAATTTGCATTATAATGAGTAAATCAGTCATTCGGAATTCTTCATTGTTTTGGTAATTAAAGCCATATATTTTTACTTATTAATAATAAATTTTTTTCACTTTGCATTAANATTCAAGTGACAAATTTGTTGCAGCAAAATCGTGGAAAGTGGACTTGTAATTAAATGGGGATTGGAAACATTATAATGAGTTGACAGTAAATCTTTATTATTCTTTGTTTTTTTTATTAAACTAAAATTTTAACAATTACTAATTTAAAAAAGTTATTTGCATACTTGTGGTTATGTAATTTGCATTATAATGAGTAAATCAGTCATTCAGAATTCTTCATTGTTTTGGTAATTAAAGCCATATATTTTTACTTATTAATAATAAATTTTTTTCACTTTGCATATAAGTATTTGAGTCTGTGTGTCTTGCATGTGGATGTTGGGGAAAAAAAGGGAAATAAATTGGCAATGGTATTATCCAATATTTGCCCATTGGNTGTCTTGCATGTGGATGTTGGGGAAAAAAAGGGAAATAAATTGGCAATGGTATTATCCAATATTTGCCCATTGGCAACTTTTACCTCAAGACGACCCCGATCATCACAACACGCCTAGGTAAAAAAATACTTATATGGCGAAGCAAATTGTGACACCAAAACTTTGCAGTAATTACAAATCCACCTTCATATTGCTGTACGATATATAAAGTNGGCGAAGCAAATTGTGACACCAAAACTTTGCAGTAATTACAAATCCACCTTCATATTGCTGTACGATATATAAAGTAAAGTAACTGAGGAAAGGAACTTGTGAACGCTAATGAAGCTTGAGCTCTCTCTTGTAAGAGAGTTTATCATGTTGTTCTCGAAATTTTCTCAGCATGTCCCGGTTGTGGCGGATAGTGCCGTGGTATGGGGGTATTCTCGGGGTTCTCCCGTTTCCTTCCCCCGTCTTCATTCCACTGTGTCTCTAACCCTATCTCGTCTCGCCTCATCCGTTCTTCGGGCTGGCCGGAGCTTAAAGTCTGTCCCTTGGGTAGAGTCATGTGTCCCTCCCAAAAGCGGGAGCACCAGGGAGATTTTCATTCCCAATTGTTTTAGAGTGTGCATGTAGAGAAGTAGAGCATCTCACCTTTCCGTCGCCGCATCGAGCGCCGTCGGGGACCAGACCAGGGTCGACTTCACCCTCTGCCACGACCATCATGATGGACTCACAGGCGTTCATCTGCGGCAGCGAATGATTTCTTCTGACTGCGTCCCAGGGCACTGCGGACTGTGGACTGTCGTCGGCGTGAATGCAGTGCAGAAGTCCACAAGCGGTGTCACTGCACAGAGCACGCACAAACATACGTGAACAAGTCGCGATTGCGGTCGGGCACTTAAGGTACATCAAACTTCACCTCTTCGAAGAACAGAAAGGGGTTCGAGCGGTTCTTAAGGGCACTACCTACCGGCTGGCAGCTGCAAAATTTTAATAGGAAATCTTTTGTTAAGAAAATTTTGACTCAGTGCGTTAATTTTAAAGACAGGCGTTTTAAATAAAATGTATTTTTGGCAAATGTTTTAGGAGGAGTTCTCTACAGAGGAGATGCTTCCATAACATGTACATTGTACAGCCTGTGTGCAAGGAATTTTTTAAATTTATGTTTTACAAAAAAGTACATACCGCCTATCAATATTGAAAATATATGCTCTTAGGGATCTTCTCCTAAAATATTCGCGAAGAATACTTTTTGTTTGAAACGCCTGTCTTTAAAATTAACGCACTGAGGCAACATTTCCTTAACAAAAGATTTCCTATTAAAATTTTGCAGCTGCCAGCCGGTAGGCAGTACCCTTAACAACGGGGTGTTGAGGGCCGATAGGGGCAAAGCGAGGTGGATACGGAGCAGCGCCGGAATGCAACGGCGGGGGAAACGGGATATCCCCGAGAAAACCCGCTGACCTGCGACATCATCCGGCGCGATTCTCCACATGCAAAATCCGAGAGCGGCCCCGCCGGGAATCGAACCGGCAGTTCACCTTGGCGGGAGGCGAGCTCACAACAGTTACGCCAACCGCGGCCCCTTATTGGAATTCATCGTGATGTAGTGCGAGTTACGTAGTATATAAAAATTCAGGTCTTACGTAGTGATTGTTAACAATTGACTCGACTTACTTACCAAAGTGATAGCCACCGTCCAAGGTATTCGGAATATCANTACGTAGTGATTGTTAACAATTGACTCGACTTACTTACCAAAGTGATAGCCACCGTCCAAGGTATTCGGAATATCAAAAAATACTATTAAAAATCACTATAATTACTTAGACATTGAATCTTTATTAATTAGAATTATAACTGGGTAGTAATTTTGCCATTTTACAGGGTATCGATAATTAATTTCAACTATTCAGAAAAAAGAAAACCGTACATTTTTCCCCTTTTCAAAACCCCAAATGTATTTCTTTCATATTTCCAATTTGGTCTTTCTCAGAAACACTCTACAAAATTTTNCCCCTTTTCAAAACCCCAAATGTATTTCTTTCATATTTCCAATTTGGTCTTTCTCAGAAACACTCTACAAAATTTTGTCATATTACTAGCGCTATTTTTAATGCAGGCCTATAAGCTTAATAAGTAATTACAAAGAAACAAAAGAAATGGGTCGCCCCTTTTTTTTTATGTCCTCAGTTGTTATCATTATGTTGTACGACTTCCGTTCCAATCCATCATCGCCACACAAAATACACAAAGGGAGTGTCAAAAATCGTACGCGGTTCTCGTGCATCAGAGGTCGCTGTGCTACCCACTGCGCAACCAAGGCAAACCTATATCTGCCGTCTAGGCAAACGTATCTTATAGTCTCTTTATCATATCGAAATTCATAACACAGCAGTAGAATTTGGGTTTTCCCTGCGCCTGATCTCGAGCTATAAAAATTAAACACTTCATTAATTTTGTGCCTTTATTCAATGTTCGGTCGTGAAGTCGAATTTAGGCAAACTACGAAATTATATTCGTACAAATAAATTAACATGTAAGTTCGAGGTCTCATGGCGCCTACAATAGTCATTTATTACGATTTGTGATAAATAAAAAAAAACTTTACCATTTGTACCATTCTGACTCCAGTGAGTTCATGCATTCCAATATAGTCAGTTTTAAGCTGAAAGAGACTGTAACCATTATTGCTAATTACCGATGGAAAAGGATTCAAGTATTAAATTTTTATGCGTTAGGTTCCGAAAAGAATTATCTGTGCTCTGCCTTACAAACGAGATGTGTGACAGGAACCACATATTCGGAAGTAGAGGTAACGCCAGAAATANGCTCTGCCTTACAAACGAGATGTGTGACAGGAACCACATATTCGGAAGTAGAGGTAACGCCAGAAATAACAAACAATACTCAATTCACGGTTACTTCCAACTTTTTCAAATCCCTGCTTAAGTTATACTTCTAGAATATTCCTCCGCTTCATATAAACAAAGCTTAGGAAATTACACCAGAAGGCCAACACACCGCATTCCTACGCACTCAGTGTAATAATGATTTGCGTAAGAACTATTTATTACTAGACATTACCCACACACATATTTTCTGTGTGTATTTATTCGTATTAGTTATAAATTAAATATTATAATTTATAGATAAAATNTTACCCACACACATATTTTCTGTGTGTATTTATTCGTATTAGTTATAAATTAAATATTATAATTTATAGATAAAATGTTAGTAAATGCTAATTTAATTAAAAATAAGGTACTTATATGTTAACACAAATATAAAACCCTTTTTTTGTATGACATATTTAAGAAACAATCAAATACGTCATACATGGGGTGTTTTTTTTTTTTTTTTCAAAATCTTGATTAAAAAAATGAGATGAAACTGCGAATAGACTATAACTACTATATACACTACTCACAAAAAGTTTAGCATATTCCCCGCTGGGATCTGAAGAATGAACTGGCCAGCTTATTCAGCTATCATGAACTGCATAGAGAATGTGTGGTCCTTCCTCAAACAAGCTATTTCAAACCGCGCACAACCACCAATGACCATTCAGGCCTTAAAATAGCCGCAATCGGGAATGGGACAATTTGCCTCAGGAAATGCACAATGATCTTGTTTTTGGCATGCCTCGTCAGATACAAGTGTGCCTCAGGAATCGCGGAGATCGTACGCGTTATTGACGTTTGCCAGTGCATCTGAGAAGACATTTTTTGTTATATTGAAACTGATGAGTTTCCTTTGTAAACGTTGTTTATCAGTTTGTACCTTTTGTTTGTTTCATACTGGGATGATGTAAACGAGCATTAGGTTTTTTTTTCACCACTTTACGTGCTATTAGGAGTACAGCATGAAATGTAAACTACTTTTATTCATTATAACATACTGGATTCCGTTGTACGCTAAACTGTTCACGAGCAGCATAGCACGACAGAAACATGGTTTCTCAAACATGACGAGTGTTACAAGAGCCGCAGCGACAAACCTTGAGTAGCACATCTTGAAAGTGTGTCATCAAAGTTTCCCTTGACGTTGCCATTATAGCAGACTTGAGGAGCGCTACTGCCAGACGGCAGCTGGCACTGGCTGTCGTGGGTGCGGCACATGCCTCGCTAACAGTAGGCCTGCACACACACATGAGCACTCGCTGTACAAGGGGAAAAAATAGCAAGAAAAGAGCAACTTCACACAAATACAATATCACACACCGTCAAATGTCACACGCTGCAATTTCTAAAAAACCCAAGTGTGCAGTAATAATTACTGTGTAGAAATTATGTGCCAAGGATGAAGGGAATTGTCAAAAATAAGAATTCCTAAGTGCGTTGCCGGGCGAGATATGGGGGTCGTAACCGTCTTTCATTTTGCTCCTAAGGTTGTCAAAAATTAATATTGAAATTAATAATAAAACTTAAATTGTTGTAAAATGTGTAATTGCTGTAAACATTGATGCATATTTTTTATAATGTGAAAGTAATTTTTCACTTAGTATTTGTGCTAATTAACATGTGCATCAGCATTGTAAATGCCAGTGTAACTTCTTTCACTTCAATGTGACCCCTCCCTTGAAAAATTTCTGGCTACGCCACTAATCAGACCAGCATTTGTCACATTTGCTTTTTACGAAGGTTCTGTGACGCATGGGATGTTTCACCTTCATACGACAAGTGGTGCCAACATCGGTGCATTGCTGACACCTCTCGCCCAGGCTGTTTTGATATGGCCCATGACAATGTTAATTTTACATGTGACGGAAGAATACATCATGTGCAGACGAGTAGATCTTAAGCTGGGCTTTCGAAAGTGCTACAGTTTACCGTGAACAGCCCTTATGACCGTTTAACCTCACGGAGACTCCTCTATATACGGATTCGGTCAAACTCCGTTAGTCACACAGATTATGCATGCCTACGCCTTCCTAGTACACAAACGTTATTTAGCGCACTTTGAGAACAGTATAATCCCGGACAGTACAGGATTACTCTCTCAGCAGGTGTACAATTGCAGATGCTTTCAGGTACATATTCGAAAGGCAATGCTCAATTCCTGACTTTTACACAGAGATGAAACCTTGGCTATCTCTGCACCGCGCTATAGTAGCGTGACATGCAAATATGCTCTTTTTTATTCACTTCTTTCGAGGCTTTTTTTTCGGTAGTGTTAATGAATATAGTAATATACAGTTTGATAAACTCCAAATATTTAGAAACAAAAATTAAAAAAATGTCACTGTCTCTTGGTTTTAGCCTTAATTTTTTTTCATGTTTACAAAAACGCTGTTAATTTTTAAATTTAGCTTTTCTAGGTTATTCGTGCTGCAATGAAACACGCCACGTTCAGCTGAAAACCGTCGCCCACCATTTACGAGTAACTGCTCAGGTAAAGAAAGTTACTCTCATATTTCTTAGTTGGCGAAAATAGACGAACCTACATATTGAAGAAAAATTATAATAAATCTAGTCTTATATTCACTTAAGGTATTTGTAAAAATTGTATATAATAATATTTTTTCTTCAAAACCGTATCATTGCAAACAGATTGTTCCAGAGCGGACAAAGCTGCGGGCAAAAANTATAATAATATTTTTTCTTCAAAACCGTATCATTGCAAACAGATTGTTCCAGAGCGGACAAAGCTGCGGGCAAAAACTAATTAAAATGTTAAATTCTTTGTAATTTTTCTTTAAACTACTTGTAATAACTATATTTAAAGTAGTAGGCAGTTTTTTTCTCGCAACTTTTCTTTTTTGCACAAGAAATTCACTATACTCAGTGTANCTATATTTAAAGTAGTAGGCAGTTTTTTTCTCGCAACTTTTCTTTTTTGCACAAGAAATTCACTATACTCAGTGTACTGTTTGAAGTTACATGCCTACGATAATTAAATATTCAACTAAAATACTTATGTATTCTTCATTTCATAGCTTGTAACTATTTGAAGCCAATTTAGTTATCTCAATTCTCAACAAAAAAATATTTGAACTGTTCGGTGCCATGACTGTTCCGTTTTTATAACAAAATAATGGGATGATATCATAAGATTGACATTGTGCCATAGTCTGAGTAAGATGAGAAAAATTACCGAAGAGCTACATAGCGACCAAAAGCTGTCTGGAAAAACATCAAACCTTCAGGTTAACTTACAATTCCGTTAATATAAAATTATTTACTGTACCTGGGCATTGTCACATTCCTCGCCGTCCATCTTGAACACGTCATCAGGGCAGAACTCAGACTCTCCAGTGCNTGTACCTGGGCATTGTCACATTCCTCGCCGTCCATCTTGAACACGTCATCAGGGCAGAACTCAGACTCTCCAGTGCAGAACTCTGGGAGGTCACACTCACTGCCAGCGGTCCGACAACGTGCTCCTGCCGGCTTCACGTCACACCGCTGCCAACATAAACACACCCCACATTGTTCNTGCCAGCGGTCCGACAACGTGCTCCTGCCGGCTTCACGTCACACCGCTGCCAACATAAACACACCCCACATTGTTCACCTACGATGCTCACCCCAGCTGTCACAATGCAGTTTGTTGAACTGCAAGAGTTAAATAATATATTGAATCTCTGTATCTTAAGTTGCTGCGCTTCGGCGGGAGTTTGTGAGCATTATCATATTTTCATGGATTCCCACTAGAAAAATACGTTACCTACCGAACGCTCCCACACGAATACCGTCACATACTATAGAAGTTTCAAAATTGCTCTTTCATAACACGTTATTTACTGATTACTGCAGTCTAACCAGGAGAAGTTTGGGAAGGTATGTGTTTTTCCACAGCTGCAGATGTAGGGAAACATTTGCGCAGTCCCGAGTTTTGGTACATACATACACTTTGGTTTTGAATTGTACGTCATTTGCGGGGTATTTTCACCTAGAAATTAGAAAATAAAAGAAGAAAGGTATTATACGTGTGTATTTTATATCACTCCATATCGCAGCAAATATATGTCCATGCTAGAATAGAACAAGTTTCAAAGCGTTGAAAAANTGTATTTTATATCACTCCATATCGCAGCAAATATATGTCCATGCTAGAATAGAACAAGTTTCAAAGCGTTGAAAAACCTGGATGTTAGTAATATTATATGTCTAAATTGTTTGGTAAGACAGGTTATCTATGAATACCCTTACATAGCGCAATGGTAGTGAAGTATCGTTTTGAGAGTGCTGTAAGAATGCTTTCCGAATGAAAATGCACAATTCTATGTCTTTCTCTGTTGGCTAGTCTTCGGTGGCCGCATTCACTTGTGCCGAAATCGCATAGCTCCAACAAGCACGGCATGACACGTGCGATACGAAAATNCTTCGGTGGCCGCATTCACTTGTGCCGAAATCGCATAGCTCCAACAAGCACGGCATGACACGTGCGATACGAAAATTAAAACCGAACAGCCAATGAAATACAAGATTCTTGTGACTCAGCACAACGAAAACTGCGGCACCCAACTGCTTTGAATTAGAAACGATTAATATTTTTTGTCGTGTAGCACGACAAACAGAGCGCACAACGTAAAACGAAATAGTTTGACTAACTTTCCCCACAGTAGAAAATGTGTATCCTACAAGCGAAAAAAATTGCTTGCCGGGGATTAAACACACGAAATTAACATTCCTACCTTGCAGATATTTAGAGTAGTATCTGCACTCGTTGTCATTATTATATGTTCCAAGTTTACCTTCTGTCCACCGCATTTGAAACTAGTTTATTCCATGGGTACCTTGTAAATTGTGCCGAAAATTCCTAACCTTCGTGTAAACTGACGTGCTGTAAATTCAAGCAGTCACTCTGGGAATGTTTTTGTCGTGTCGTTGGCGTTTTCATTGTGTCGTGTCGTACTCCTCAGAGTTATTTGACTCCGGCAACAGGCAGCACTCTTAACGATACAGTATTATTAGAAACATTAAAAACCTATCTTAAATCTCACAATTTTTATTGGGTTGAGGACTTTATGAATTTCAAATAGAATTTGTACGTTCATTTCAAATTCTATTTCTACTAGATATTGTTGTGTTAATGCAATATACTCTTACAGCTTTGCTATTTTGTATAATATTTGGTTTCATGTATACATGTGAGTTTTGAATGTTTTAATATTGCAATATTAAGTAAGGAAATAATTTATGCCCTGTGCATATACTTATTGCCTTTGTATCCATGTTATATATGTGTACTGCTGCTTGTGTATTTATTATGCTTGCTCTACGTAACAATAACTTTCATGTTTGTATCTACTGTTGCCTATATATTTATGTTATGTAGGCGATATGTACTATTGCATAGGTTTTATATTACATATATACTCTTGCCTATATGCCTACATGTATGTTATATTGCCTGTGTATTTACAGCAAGNATAGGTTTTATATTACATATATACTCTTGCCTATATGCCTACATGTATGTTATATTGCCTGTGTATTTACAGCAAGTACGTTATATTGCTTCCGTAGGTACTATTGCCTATGTAGGCACTTGTGGTATGTATGCACTTTTGCCAATGTATTTGTTATGTATGCACAATTATGCATTAATATTATGTACTGTATGTAATATTGTCTGTACTGTTGTCTTATGTAATATGTGGAGATCTACATCCCTGAGTTTAACTCGTTTTGAGATCTATGTATCAATAATATNACTGTTGTCTTATGTAATATGTGGAGATCTACATCCCTGAGTTTAACTCGTTTTGAGATCTATGTATCAATAATATAGTCCTTTCACGGTTATTTCCAACTTTTCTGAAGTTCTGCTAAATTTCTACTTCCAGGATATTCCTCCGCCTCATGCAAACAAAGCTTTACCGAGTCTAGAAAATTACACCTAAGGGACAANTTCTACTTCCAGGATATTCCTCCGCCTCATGCAAACAAAGCTTTACCGAGTCTAGAAAATTACACCTAAGGGACAATGCACCACATTCGTGCGAACTCAGTTTGATATTATGACACACCTACATTCTTATTGTTTTTTATTTATATTACAAATAAAATAATATAATTTATAGATAAAATATAAATAAATGTTCATTCTAATGAAAANTTTTATTTATATTACAAATAAAATAATATAATTTATAGATAAAATATAAATAAATGTTCATTCTAATGAAAAATTAGGTACTTTTATGTTAACAGAAGTGCAAAACCCTTGTGATACACGCCATATTTAGCAAACAACCAAACACATCATACACGCGGTGATTTTTCAAAGGTTTGATTCAAAAAGTGTGAAGAAACCGCGAATAGACTATAAACAAACCAACAAACAAACACGGGTGTTTAGGAGCCCACGATGGTTTGTCCCGTGTGCATAATCTGGAGACGTAAATCACAAACCACAAACATGTAGTGAGGGGACGGCGAGCTAACCTGCACATCGCAGAAGTATCCCGTGGCGCACGTGGCCCCGTGCCGCAGTTGGCAGGAGGAACTGTCGCAGCAAGGGTTGTCGCAGTACGCCTCCAGGCCGCAGTCGCACACCTCCCCCTCCTCCACGAAGCCGTTGTCTCAGTACGCCTCCAGGCCGCAGTCGCACTCCTCCCCCTCCTCCACGAAGCCGTTGTCGCAGTACGCCTCCAGGCCGCAGTCGCACTCCTCCCCCTCCTCCACGAAGCCGTTGTCGCAGTACGCCTCCAGGCCGCAGTCGCACTCCTCCCCCTCCTTTCCGAAGCCGTTGTCGCAGTACGCCTCCAGGCCGCAGTCGCACTCCTCCCCCTCCTTCCCGAAGCCGTTGCCGCACTGNCGTTGTCGCAGTACGCCTCCAGGCCGCAGTCGCACTCCTCCCCCTCCTTCCCGAAGCCGTTGCCGCACTGCGCTTCGCCGAACAACCTGCCGCCAGACACAGTTCCAGCTTCACACCTACTCCACAATAACAACACTCACCTGCACTCGTCTTTCAAGTCAGACCTGCACCCGGGTGCCAGGCAGAAACTAAAGATCAGGTAGACCGATAATTCGTCTTATGCGTATGTACCCAACATTGACCTTCCTAAAAACAACACAATTCTCAAAGTCACATGGTCAAGAGTGATTAAATTTTTTTTTATATCTTAATTTTCAAAATACAAGCACTTTTATACGAGTAAAATACTTTTTACCAATTTGAATTTAATCAAACTTCATTACAAATTGCTTAGAAGAAGTATACTAACATCACAAAGCCCTTGTAAGCAAAAGAGTGTTCTAACCNCAAACTTCATTACAAATTGCTTAGAAGAAGTATACTAACATCACAAAGCCCTTGTAAGCAAAAGAGTGTTCTAACTTCAAATCGTACCCACGTCGTTTATGAGAGTCATGTTGGCAGAAAAGCAGTTCAGTATTGGCACATGGAGACTGGTTNTCAAATCGTACCCACGTCGTTTATGAGAGTCATGTTGGCAGAAAAGCAGTTCAGTATTGGCACATGGAGACTGGTTCTGCACAGCCGACGAGATCGCTCTACCTCATATTCACTCTACGGTATTGGGACGGAGTGGAGTGGNTGCACAGCCGACGAGATCGCTCTACCTCATATTCACTCTACGGTATTGGGACGGAGTGGAGTGGAGAGATTTGGGCGGCTCTGAGATAACATCGAGGTCTTGAGAGCCGATGAGGGTGAAGCCAGGTAAGTATGGAACAACACCAAAGTGCAAGGGCGGGAGAAACGGGAGATCCCTGAATAAACCCACCGACCAGCGGCATCGTCCGGCAAGATTCCCACATGCGAAAATCCGGATGGCCCCGCCGGGAATCGAACCCGGTTTGCCTTGGTAGGAGGCGAGTAGTCTGACCACTTCACCTACCAGGACGGAAACGGCGATGGAACGTTGGCACGGTGATCCGTCCCGACATTCTAACTTCTTGGTAACCCGAGTAAAGTAAATGTGGTCTCGTTCAATCCAGTATGACCTTGAGTTGGCGCCGCGCATGCGCGAGGTGCGGGTGGGGGCCCGCAGCGTCTGATAGCTATTTTGGGCTTGAGCGAACATTTCTGGGCAGTATATCTCACGACTCCGACCTGCTGATTATTGTGCCAAACGAAAGATCTAGTTTACATCTGCCGATTTAAGTCGTGAAAGCCCAGCACCTCATTTTCTTTAAGTTCTTATCATTCCCATTTCATATAAGATGTTTCGTAACTTATGTTAGATACTTCAGGAGGTGATTAGCCATGGAAAAACAGGTAAAAAAGTTTAGAGACTTGTTGTCCTTACTCGAGTCGTTAAGAGTGGTATATAGGCCCATCTCGAGTGAGAAACAGACAGTGGTTTTGTAATAATGGTTATTTTGGAACCATTAAAGATATGGCGACGAAATTTTTTTCTGTATAAGTAAAAACTTGAGTTTTTCGAGCTATAGTTATACTTTAAAATTCTTTTGGTGTCAAATATATATTTTAAAATGATGCAATTGCGTAATTTTAAGCATGATTTTCAGTTAATTGGGAAAAAAATACGTGAGACAAAAATCATAGTGTAATCAGTTATAGTTTTCTGAGTAAAATTATGCCAAAAAATGTATTGTCATATCATTGAATTTAATGAAATTTATCTAAAACTGTAGGTATGTTTTGCGCATTTTGAGGCCCGTCTCTTACTGCTGTCTACCCTCTACACTCCAGTAGTGGAGGCCGGGAAGGGAGGGGAGGGGATGACTGGCAGTGGCCTGCCGCAGCTGGGGAGGGAGGTATTATCTGCTCTCAAGGACAGGCGTATCCATGAAGGCCATATCGCACGATACCATATTCTGTAAAAGCTTGTGCAAGGTCTGCCGTAGTGTCTGTTGTACCGGCTAGTACGGCACCCCTCATAGCATTTCCGGCCTTGTACAGCCAGATTTCATACCAGGTTTGGTAATAGGATACGTCCTATTTTTCGTGGAAGGTTCCATACCAGCTTTTGTAACTGGCCAATTACATCGAAGTTTCAGAGCGTAGGGCGCTCCCCGTTGCTACTATGCGTANCCATACCAGCTTTTGTAACTGGCCAATTACATCGAAGTTTCAGAGCGTAGGGCGCTCCCCGTTGCTACTATGCGTAACGAGTTGATGAAGAATCTAAAAGGACGCCTCCATCTTGATTATACATCGGTGACGTTGAAACTCTTTGAAATAGATTTANGTTGATGAAGAATCTAAAAGGACGCCTCCATCTTGATTATACATCGGTGACGTTGAAACTCTTTGAAATAGATTTAACATTCGACAAAAACGAATAATATTTGCGATGTCATCTTTTAAGTGCTGTTTAAAACTGTTTTAAATACTTAAAACATTACCTACACAATGAAAATATAAATTTAAAGTGTTATTTATATATACCGTATTAAACATATTCAGATTGTGTGTGAACTAGTGGTACAGTGGTAAAGTCACGGAACTCGTGTGACGGTGCAACCCTTGGGCGTGAGTTCAATATTCCGTCGGACATTATATAGTTTTTTTCATAATATATTGCATGCGGATAATAACTTGTTACGTAAAGAAACTAGATTTTGCAAACGGATAATAATTGTCTTAACAATTAAAAATAACAGTTTCGTTCTTTCGTGACTTCGCTATCACTTTCAAGAAAATGAGTGCAACTACAGCAAACAATGAATTAATGTAAAGGCCAACAATGTTAAGAGGCGCTAGCTAGTTTTTTTTATGGCCTACGCAAGATACTGACTGGCAGCAGTTCTACCTAATGGGTTCATATTTACTGTTAGACCCACACGCTGCGCACCCATCTAGTGTGTCAGATGCTAGTACGCTGTCGTGTAATATGAATCTTCCATGGCGGCTCATATAGCGGCTGGTATAACGATTCGTGCACCACGCCTTGTAGAAGCTTGTACTAGACCAAGCACGGCAGCAGGTATTGTGTAATATCGGCTTTAGGCGGACCCTCGGATGCTTGTGACCGAGGGATGAGTGTGAGACATCCCGAGAGATCGCTCGCACGATTGTTCGCAGTACTGAGTTGTTGACGTGCTTCACTCTGCTGCATTCCTTGCCATCTTCTATAACGAATATTTAGGGAAACATTTTCGATCCGTAATTTATCAAACCACTGAACGTAGAAACGTTTTCCACTAGTTGCGGTTAATTTATTGAAGCGTAGTTTGATGTATGAAAGATGAAATAATTAAGAATATTTGACACACAAGTAGACGAATGTCATGTTTTCCAAGTTGTACTTCGGTCCATGGTTGGCATAGTGGCTGGGGCTCTCATCTCTCACTCAGGCGATCCTGGTTCAACTCNCAAGTTGTACTTCGGTCCATGGTTGGCATAGTGGCTGGGGCTCTCATCTCTCACTCAGGCGATCCTGGTTCAACTCCCGACGGTGTTACGCTCGGATTTTGACACGTGAAAATGGTGTTCGAAGATGCTTCTGTTGGGTGGATTTTCTCGGGNCCGACGGTGTTACGCTCGGATTTTGACACGTGAAAATGGTGTTCGAAGATGCTTCTGTTGGGTGGATTTTCTCGGGAGTGTCTCGTTTTCCTTGGCGCTGCATTTCAGTGTTGCTCCACAATCTTCTAAATTTCATTCTCCCCGCTCTCACGCAAGACTATTGGTGCCGCCCAAAATCCCTAAACTCTCAAATTAAACATGGAACTGGCTTAGCCGACTAACTTGTTAATTACGTATATATTCTTCTCANAAATCCCTAAACTCTCAAATTAAACATGGAACTGGCTTAGCCGACTAACTTGTTAATTACGTATATATTCTTCTCAATTACAATATAACAGCTAAAACGATTTACAGGCTAACAACAATATAAGAACTACAAAANAAATCCCTAAACTCTCAAATTAAACATGGAACTGGCTTAGCCGACTAACTTGTTAATTACGTATATATTCTTCTCTATTACAATATAACAGCTAAAACGATTTACAGGCTAACAACAATATAAGAACTACAAAATGTATACAATTGTACGGAATTTTGTCGAAGTTACTTTTCAAGCGTGCCTAATTTTATATATATATATATAATTTTTCGATAGCGATAGCTATATGGACATACGGATGCGAAACCTTTGCTCGATTACCATNTATATATATATATATAATTTTTCGATAGCGATAGCTATATGGACATACGGATGCGAAACCTTTGCTCGATTACCATCCCTATAAATGGAAATACGTGGGATAGTGAGTGCTACCCTGTGAATCATATGGCTTCAGTATGGAAGAAACCGCGAACAGACAATAATTATAAGCCGATTATTACGTTGAACGGTGGGTGGGCCGCAAGCACGGGACTTGGAACAGGTAGTCTGGAGATGTTGCCCGTGATGTTACCCCGGCCCTTCACGGAGGGTGAATGACGCACGGCTTGAGGGAGGGTAGGGTGAGTCTGTCCCCTCCACGCGCCTAACTCTGGCATCACATGCCCTGAGTTGACAACGCCTCGGCCCCGAAACTCCGCCCAGGCGCGCCGCATTTACAGGCCTGCGAGCTCAACACTGAGCTTGGGGGGTCTCTATATACCACTCTTAAGGAAATATGTCTTCAAACGCGAAGCACACATGAATCGGGTGAACGGCTGGCAGTTAGGCAACCTCGAGAGCGTGGTGTCTAATACGACTGTGTAAAGCACACTACCCATCAACTATGAAACATGACGTGTGCACGTGGTCCCATTCCATGGCTAGCGCGTTCGCCAGACCTCAATCCTTTCCACTTCTGTTTATGGGGTCGCGTCAAAACTGTGGCGTGCGAAACACCCATCGGATGCAAAGCGGACCTCACGCCGCTAATTGTCGCAGCATGCAACAGTGTCCGGAACACACCAGGGATGTTGGAAAGGGTGTGACAGACCATGCTCCGGCGTTGTCGGTGCTGTGTGGATGTTGGTGGCCGTCAGTTTTGACATTTACTATAAAAACTATCACGCAAGGTGCCTAACTGCTAGGCGTTCCTCTCATCATTTTAGCATCATATTCCAAGGCGTATCTTCTTGACGACTACTTTTCTTTACTTTTCTACCTGTTTTTCAATGTCTGATCGCCTCCCAAAGTCTGTAACAGAAGTTACGAAGCAACACACACACNTTACTTTTCTACCTGTTTTTCAATGTCTGATCGCCTCCCAAAGTCTGTAACAGAAGTTACGAAGCAACACACACACACACACATATACATCTATACATATATATACTACCCGATAACGCAGCCGTGTTTACGTAAAACCCACGGCCGTGACCACGACACAACTACTACNATACATATATATACTACCCGATAACGCAGCCGTGTTTACGTAAAACCCACGGCCGTGACCACGACACAACTACTACATCCCGATTTTTTGCCACCAGACTTTTCTACCCCACGTCGCTTCAGCTAACGTTAGCTCACTGAAATATTAGTACATACATTTCTATAACCAATTTTTAATGCAACTGCATTCTGAAAAATTGTTCGTAAACTTACTAGGTCATTGAATTTGTGTATTAATAAAAGGCGAATGGTAATTTTTTTTTTTTACATAAATGTGCTCTGCAGTGTTCCTACATTTGCTGAGGAAAGAGAAAAATGCGTAATGAAGTTTGCAATTTTGAATAACGATGGTTCTATACTTGCGGCCTGAAATATTGTAAAATACCCACACTACGTTCTGTTTAGGAAGTTTACTAAAAAAAAAAAAAAATAGAGCGTGGAATAAATTAAGTTAAGCTAAATATATTATTTTGTGATCATGTGTCTGTTGCAAAACAAGACGTAAACAGAAGTTCATATCACAGTCGCACAAGTGAGTTTGGCAGTTCGATAGGTAATTCGTGAGCTATATTGGGTAAATTCACCGAAGGCGAAAAAAGAGTCTAGCTTAATTTCAATCGATTGTTATGACTGTGCGAGACGTGAATACGCACAAAATACAAGCATTGCTCAGTTTTCAAATGAATTTTCAGTTTACGAGATTATAAAAAATCAGGAAATGCAAGGAAAAACTATAATAATAAAAATTTCTATAAAAATTTGCACATACCTTTACAGTTTAGTAGTCGAGTCAGGGTCGAGGTATGTGTAGAAATTAAGCTAACCCGACAGTACGAAAAAAAAAAANTTTACAGTTTAGTAGTCGAGTCAGGGTCGAGGTATGTGTAGAAATTAAGCTAACCCGACAGTACGAAAAAAAAAAATCATGGGAGAGTTCTTGTGAAGGATCTGCCGGGCAAAAGTTTTCTAAGTGACTGCTTCACCGAAGCTCAAAATTATCAGGCGGCCTGTGGTCGGACCAACTGCCGTGACAAGCGGAAGAGAGGCGGTAAACGACGTCAACCCGTCGTCCAGGCCCCTTTGGGTTATATAGGGGAGCACTGCCTCAGGTGAAGGCAGGAGCTTACCCGAGAAGTCCCTTTTTTGGGCTGCACCGGAGCTGAAACTTGTCTGGCCGCTTGAGGGCGTGCCATTGGCCGAGGGTTATGGCAGAAAAGCGGCGAAATTCGCTGGGGCGCCACAGAGGCTCCAGANCTTGAGGGCGTGCCATTGGCCGAGGGTTATGGCAGAAAAGCGGCGAAATTCGCTGGGGCGCCACAGAGGCTCCAGAATGCCTCATACTGCTTCACCGATGCTGAAAATTTTCTGGCGGCCTGTGGTCGGACCAACTGCCGAGTCAGGTGGAAGGGAGGCGGTATATGACTTCAATTCCTTTCGTCCAGCCCCCTTTGGGTTGTATAGGAAAGCACATCCTCAGGAGAAGGCAGTAGCTCAGCCGATAAGTCCCGATTACGGGTTGCCCCGGTGCTTAAAATTCTCTAGCTGCCTGGTGGCACACCACTGGCTCAGCAGTTTTTTCGCTTCATTTGAGAAAATTCGTGGTAGTGCTGTATCAACGTCGGAATCCACTTCGCTAGCTTCGCTCTGGTTATGCTAAGCGTATGTTTGCCGGCGTTTGCCTCGACTACAGCCGACGAAATATTTAAAACCGGCGAATCACGTAAACCCCTCGTTAACCCCCCTTTGGGTATACTAGGAGAGGTGTAATGGCAGATCAGAAAATGGGAATATAATGTATTTAAAGAGGTTTGCTCTCCCAACTCATAGAAGTTGCCTCTTTCGATGGTTTGGTAAATCAAGAAATGTCTCTTCGACCATTGTTTAGATTGGAAATTAAATTTTCAACTAAACTCACTTCGTCTGCGTGATCTTTGGAGGGTCAATGCGCAGTCGTCGAACAGCATGGTAGACCTACACCCCCTCACAGCATACCCACGGGCCACCGTTCTTTTCCTGATTTTCAGGAAACCGAGCTCCTATGTGGGAACCGATCGTATATTTTAGCAATCGACTCGCATCAGTCCGAGTGAAAATTTC
>NQII01007513.1:80571-93021 GCA_002778355.1 Clitarchus hookeri
TACCTCTCTGAAGCTTAAGAACTTCTGGAGGGCAAAATGGACTGGGTCAGTTGATGGCTCAGACATGGAAGCCGCGCTCTCCTGTCGCTCGTCCACTGAGTGGATTGCCCAAAGATCTTAGGGCATCCCGTCCAGGGACTACCTGGCATACATGCACATGATATCTAACAGCCTTCCATCAGCTGTCAGAACATCTAGGGGGAGGAGAGGTCCTTCTGGATCCCTCCCTAAGNCATGATATCTAACAGCCTTCCATCAGCTGTCAGAACATCTAGGGGGAGGAGAGGTCCTTCTGGATCCCTCCCTAAGTGTAGAGGTGGGTGTGGGGATGCTGAAACGACGTATCAATCGTCCAACAGTGTCCTCGCACCCACGAGACACGCATNTGTAGAGGTGGGTGTGGGGATGCTGAAACGACGTATCAATCGTCCAACAGTGTCCTCGCACCCACGAGACACGCATTGTGCGGCATGACCAGGTAGTCCGGGCAGTGGCTGAGCGGCTTGAGAAGAGGGGATTCAGCGTCCGCAGGGAGCCTCGTTATCTCACTTCTCTGGGACTCCGCAAGCCCGATATGGTGGCTCATCGTTCAGGGGACGGAACGGCGTACATACTGGACGCACAGGTCGTTCAGTCCAAGGGCGTTGAGTGGTCTTTCCAACAGAAGTTCAAGAAGTACAACAACAACCAGGATTTAATAGCCGCCATTAAGGCCGAATTTAGTGTAGATGCTGTTGAGGTACTTCCGATCACGCTGACTTGGAAGGGGCTGTGGCACAAGGAGTCAGTTTCTAGGCTCAAGGATCTGTCTGGGAGTCGTTCTCTCCTGAGTGCGTTGCCGACGATGGTCTTGTTTGGGACGCTCATGTGCTTTCGACGATTTAACCGCTCCACACGCACTGCCGTAGCCTGATAGTGTGGGTTTATTATATGTTAATCACTATTTGTTAGTTAGGATGATCACTTCCCTGTGCCTTTGTATAGGCTTTGATTGATTTAGTTAATATCTTCCTGGGTTTTCCCTCCTCCATTGTGTTCTAGTGGCAGTAGATCACAGTGTGTGGGATTAATTTCTGACCGCAACCCTGGTGTGGGTGTGACACCCTTGGGTCCGCATAGGGGGCGTGGTATGTGTATTAGGGGTTTTTGATCTCCCGCGAAGGTATATCTTTAATAATATGTTTAAATTTATGTGCAGACACTTTTTGTTGGGACGAATCCCTTTTTAGTTCTTTATTTAAACTTCAAATTCGGCACTAAGTGAGAACAATATAAANACTTTTTGTTGGGACGAATCCCTTTTTAGTTCTTTATTTAAACTTCAAATTCGGCACTAAGTGAGAACAATATAAAATAGCCAAATGCCTCGTCATCTAATTAGTGACGCGCATGAATGGATTAACGAGATTCCCTCTGTCCCTATCTNAAATAGCCAAATGCCTCGTCATCTAATTAGTGACGCGCATGAATGGATTAACGAGATTCCCTCTGTCCCTATCTTAGGGTACCGCACCGGAAAGTGTGGCCTGATATAAACCTTTCTGTGAGAATTGGACTGGGATTGAACTGATATAGAAAGGTGCTCTAGCTGTTCCTCTGACGCTGAACAGTTAATGGGAAGTTGAAGAGGACAGCACGGCACACTGTCTCCCCGCCTCTGCATCGGCCGGGTGGATTCACGGGTCGCGGGGTTATCAGTCCACCGGACTTGTCTGTGTGTGGCCATAATTCCCCTGGTGGGATTCCTTGCGAACGGCTAAAGGGGAGAAAAGGGAATTACAAGCCGGTCTGAGGTCTATGGCCTCAGGCTGCCCTAGAGGCTTGACTGGTGGAGAAGGACTTTGGGATATCTTGTGTTCATGTCATGTACTTTGTNAGGGCGTGATCCCTCTTCCCCGCCTACTGGGAGGCCGGGGTGCGGTATGGCCTCGCGGCTAAGAGCGCCCCGTTACCAAATAAAACCACGGCTCTGTCGTGTTTAACAGTAACCTGTCCGAGGCCGACGATTCAGAGAAAATGCAGGTCCGAGACCTGCGATTCAGAGAAAAGGCAGCTGTCCGAGGCCGGCGATTCAGAGAAATAGTAGCTGTCCCGCGTCGCGGGAGCACCATGTCTTCCCCCAGTAGCTCAGCTGGGGCTCCGAGGCTAACAGTCATGGAGGCACTGGGCATCACGGCATTGGACAATTCGCCAGCACTAAAGGATAAGCGCAAAGGTTTAACTGGATTCCTCTCAAGAGAGAATGTTCCCTCGCATGTGGCACTAACGGCAATAGCTAGGATCAGGGACCCCAACTTCGATTGGGGAACTTTTCCTATGCCAATAGAGGTCAAAAGGATCTGCAGGAAGATCTATAAGAATATACGTGGTGTCAAGTCGTCAATAGTGGATTCCTGGCTTCAGGAAGTTTACGATGGCCAACTGCTAGTAATGGAAGATGAAGAAGAAGGTACAACCGGAGCCCAAGTAGAAGAAGAGGCAGATTCTGGCGACTCTGTAGCGGAATCCTCCTCCTCGGAAGAGGAGTCGGACCTGCGTACGACTACCAGAAAAGTACAGGAGTTTACCCTGGTGGGAAAAAAGGGAAGGCCTCTCAAGACATCTCGTCTTGTTTTCCCTGATGTCCAAGAGGAACAGGAAGTCGTGGTGCCCAGGTCTGCTGTGAGGTCGGCTGAGGAAGACCCGGAAGTATCGGCGAGCAAACCTAAGAGGAAACTGAGATTTGCGGATGAACCTGGGAGAGACTCTTCGAACAGTGATTTAAACAAGGAGAGAGACAGCATCATGAGAATGCATAAAGAGACCTGTGAATTGGTGGAATCAATGCAGAAATGGATCTTAAACAAGAGTTCTAAGGTGAACTTGACACAGGCCAACTTCCTGCTGCCAAGGCTTACACAACTGCAAGGAAATTTAGACGGAGATTACAGGAGTCCGAGAAGAGAGGAGGAAAGGCTTCTAGAACTGAAACTACTGAACCTGGAGTTACTGCTGTTCCAGTAATTAAGAGTTACGCCCAGGCAGCGGGAGTAGCCTATAAGCCACAACCGGCTAAGAAAATAGTCCTGGTCTACCCTAACGATGAAGGAAAAACTAGCGGGGAAACTAGAGAACTGCTAAAAAAGGGTCTCGATCCTAAAGGGGAAGGTCTCCAGATTAGGAATATATACGTGGGATAAGAGGAGGTGGCGTTCTTGTCGAAGCTGATGACGACAAAACGCTGGAAAGCATTAGTAATGCTTCCAAAATAAAGGCACTTGGACTAAAATTAGAGGCACCTAGAAGGCGTGACCCTAAGATAGTGATATATGATGTCCCTCGAGGGGAGGACACCGGTGATCTGCCTGAGGTGATCTTCAGACAAAATTTCAGAGGAGGACTTTGTGGCGAGCACGATCTTGAAAGTTTCAAGAGAGTAGTTTCTATTAGCCACAGGACTGGTCGCAGGGACTCGGACAGGGTTAACGTTGTTCTGATGTGTGATCCCAAGATCAGAAACGCCCTAATAGACAAGGATAGAGTCTATGTAGGTTATGATAGCTGCCGAGTGCGAGATTATATCTCGCTCTCGCGCTGCTATAAATGTCAGCAGTGGGGCCACATAGCTGGCAAATGCAGGGAAATGGAGACCACCTGCTCAACCTGTTGTGAGAAAGGGCACGAATATGCCAACTGCCCCAAGAAGGCCGACAGTTCGCACAAGGATTCCTGTGCGAACTGTAAGAAAAAGGGTCAGGCTCATGATCATAGAGTTGATTCAAGGGATTGCCTAGAATATCAGAAGGCCCTGTCCGTAGAACTTGCTAGAATTAATTGTGGTGTCTAACACCATAAAGATTGCACAACTGAACATGCAACGGTCAGCAGCAGTGGCAGCTGAACTGAACCGCATTGTTGTGGAGCAGAAACTTGACATAGTACTGTTTCAAGAGCCATATGTACCTTTCGACAAGGTTGTGGGCCTGCGGGGCGAGGTGTTTACCTGTGGCGATTCGCCCTGTGCTGGGGTGCTTGGGGTCAACGCTGACATCAATATTCAACTAATGGCAAGTGTATCAAACACTCATCATACCTGTGTACAGGTTATAAAGGGAAACACTGAATGTTGGCTGGNACCGCATTGTTGTGGAGCAGAAGCTTGACATAGTACTGTTTCAAGAGCCATATGTACCTTTCGACAAGGTTGTGGTCCTGCGGGGCGAGGTGTTTACCTGTGGTGATTCGCCCTGTGCTGGGGTGCTTGGGGTCAGCGCTGACATCAATATACAACTAATGGCAAGTGTATCAAACACTCATCATACCTGTGTACAAGTTATAAAGGGAAACACAGAATGTTGGCTGGTCTCCTCGTACTTTCAGTTCGGGGACGATACCCAGGTGCATATTGACAGATGGGAAGTTATAGTCAATACGCTAAGAGAAAGGCCTTTGATAATCGGAGCAGATGTTAATGGCAAATCCGAACTCTGGCACTCTCCTGTGAATGATGAGTCCGGGGATACGATCAGTCAATTCATTTTAATGAATGATTTGGACGTGGCCAACCTGGAAGGAGAACTCCCCACCTTTGTCTCGCAGGCCCACGAAACAGAATCGTACATAGATATTACAGTTATGAACAGGAAAATGGTCAACTGTTTCAGGAAATGGACTGTATCGGATGAGAGCTCGTCTGATCACAGACTGATTACTTATGAAATACATGGAGGTGGACACCAAGAAATGGAACCAATGGAGAGGGAGGTCCGCTATATACATAATATGGCGGACTAACCTACATTCGACCGGGCCCTGCGGAGCAAGTTACGCTTATACAATGTTATGGGCACCCTGGATGACCGAGTCAAGCAATTGACGAAGATCATCCAGGACACATGTGAAGAGAACCTTAGGAAAACCACAAGAAGTCTCCCCAATATGTCCTGGTGGGATGAAGAACTGGAGGAAGATAGAAAAGCCCTCAGACGTGAGAGAAGACAGCTTCATAAGCTGAGAGGAGATGAAAGAAAAGATTTCTCATTGGGATACAAGGTGAAAAAGCGGGCTTACTTCCGTAGGGTCAGGAAGAAGAAAACAAAGTCGTGGGGAGACTTTGTCACTAAGGCTGGTAATGAAGATCCCTTCGGCCTGGTCTACAAACTGGCAGCAAATAAGATGAAGAGATCGGTGCCACCACCATGTATGAAGATAGATGGTGAATTGATACTAGACCAGAAGAAGTCTATGGAGACTCTGCTTCACGCGCTCATCCCGGACGACTCCCTGGATAATGAAGGTGAGGTGCACTCCGCTAGGAGACGGTCTATGAATTCTATCCCAGAGGTACAAGACGCACCAGATTTTAGTCTAGAAGAGCTAACTGGTACAATGTATAAAATGAAAAATGGTAAGGCGCCTGGAATTGACAGGATTTCCACTGAAATCTTTAAAAGGTGCTATGCAATGATAAAAAACATCTTGCTTGACATCGTAAACGACTGTCTACAAAGCGGAGTGTTTCCCTCACCTTGGAAAATTGGAATATTGAAAATTCTCCAGAAAGAGAATAAGAAGGACCTGGATGATCCTAAATCATATAGACCTCTGACCCTGCTCCCGGCGCTAGGCAAAGTCTACGAGAAATTGATCAACAGAAGACTAACAATGGCGTTGGAAGTTGAAGGAACCCTTAATGAGTACCAGTACGGATTCAGAAGAGGAACTGGGATGGACTTCGCTCTGGCTGATGTTATGAAGAGAATCCGAGAGTCTTCAAAGAAATACATAATGGCGATCTTTCTCGACNTCTGGCTGATGTTATGAAGAGAATCCGAGAGTCTTCAAAGAAATACATAATGGCGATCTTTCTCGACATTTCTGGTGCTTTTGACAATGCCTGGTGGCCGGAGGTAATGTACAGACTGAAGGTCAAAAAATGTCCTGCGAATATCTATAAGGTCATCCAGGACTTCTTTAATAACAGGTGGAGCATATACTCTAGTAAGAGTGTACGAGTAAAAAAGAGGCTCACGAAGGGGTGCCCCCAGGTCTCGGTCCTTGGACCGATCCTATGGAACATCCTCTTTGATGGCTTTCTTGAGCTGGAACTTCCTCCGGAGTGCACAGTTTTTGGATATGCTGATGACGGACTGATCCTTGTAGAGGGCAATTCAAGACTCGTCCTGGAAGAAAAATCGGCCCGGATAATGGAACAGACTTGGCAATGGTCTAAGGAGGTCAAGCTAGATTTTTCCATTGAGAAAACTAAGACGATGATGGTAAAGGGTAAATTTATAAGAGCCCCCACTGTGCGCTTCGGGGGTCGTCCAGTCGGACATGTACATGAGTTCAAATACCTGGGGGTCGTCATGGATGACAAAATGAGTTTCTTAAGCCATATAGAATATGTGTCACGGAAGGCGGTGGTGGTGTTCCAGAAACTCAGAAGAATTGGTAACACAAGTTGGGGCTTGAATTATGGTACCTTGCGTACCATATATAGAGCAGTGTTTGAGGCAATCATATCATACGGCGCAGTCATGTGGCACCACCGTGCCGACCTTTCGTGGCACAAGAGAAGGCTTATAAGTGCACAAAGAGCTGCGCTGCTGACCGTTACTCGGGCGTACAAAACTGTCCCGAATGAGTCTCTCCCAGTTGTTGCTGGTGTGCTGCCTGTGGACTTACTGGTCAGGTACAGGGGCCTCGTGGTGGAGAGATCTCGAGCCGGTGTGCTTTCTGCTGAAGATAAGAAACAGTTGTACGAGGACATAGTCACTGAATGGCAATTCAGATGGACGAATGCCAGTAAGGGGAGGTTGACATATGAGCTCCTCCCCGACATCAGAACGAGACTGGAGAACAAATGGATCACTGTGAACTTCTACAACATGCAGATGATAACAGGACATGGGAATTTTAAAGCTAAATTACACAGCATGAGGCTTGTGGGGTCTCCCCTCTGCGAGGTCTGTGGTGTTGATGACACCACACAGCAGGTGTTAATGGACTGTCTGAAGACAGAAGACCTACGGGAAGCACTAACAGAGAAATGTGAAGAAATGGGCATTCACTTGGAAGCAAGAAGTATCATGGAGAACAAACTGCACTACAAGATATGGACGGATTTCGCAACCAAAATCGGTAGAAGGCTTGAGGACTTCGATAAATGGAATCGGCGAAATTCTGATGACCCATGATAGGGTACTCAGGTAAAGACTTTAAAAGGAAAAGTCGGAGTGCTTTTGATTGGCGAGGAGGACAGGTTTTAATGAGAAAACCAGTAGAATACTGAGTTACGGCAAGAAAGAAAAGTGAATGGCCCGAAGAGACCAAGAGGAAAGTGCCCATCAGGGTACAGTTGCAATGCGGGAGGATGGAGGGTATGCTGGCCTTCGGGCCTAAAACCTGTCCCNGAAAGTGCCCATCAGGGTACAGTTGCAATGCGGGAGGATGGAGGGTATGCTGGCCTTCGGGCCTAAAACCTGTCCCTATCTACTTGAAAACCATGATAAAGGGCGAATGAAGACCAGGAAATGATTGTGCGGGGTTCCCCCAGTGACGATATACGTGTACGGGAAATTTAAACAAATTCGGACTATTAATTAAAAAGTTATTAAAGAAAATCAAAAAAGAAGAATAGGTGAGTGAACTATAAATTTTGAATTAAATACAGTTTTATATTTGGAAAGTGCGCGTTCGCGAAGCAAAATTGCATATAATAAAAACTTAAAAAACTTTATTTTTAAAATTTAATTTTTTTTTAAAACATAATAAAAGCTGAACTTTTAAAGATAACAAAAAAATAAATATCAAATATAGAACTGTATGTGGGCCTAAGTAGCTGTATAAATTTTCATTAGAATCGTAGCAATAGTTTAGTCAGAAATTAGAAAACAGTAGTTTAGGCGCCTAGCATGCATAAGTGGGTTGGGCCCCTATAACAACTGTACTGCATTAACGAACCTGCGTCACCCCAGCTCGCGAAATTAAAGTCCCAACCAAAAAAGGTAAACGACCCTCACTTGAACTCATTTGAACTTTTAATGGAAAATTACTGGGGTTTCGCGATTAAATTCCACCTTTCAAAAGTCACAAAACTCTTTTCAAAAGTCATAAACCAGGCAGAAACCAGACATTTATCTGGTTCATAAATCATATATCATTAATACTTTAAAAATTTAATTCTTTCAGTATTAAAAACTCTTATAACTTCTAAAATATGCATTCTAGGCGAAAACTGACTGACCCCACCCCCTATAGCCCCCCTCCCCGATTGGCGTTCGCATTTAATGCTAGCTATATGATAACATAATTTTTTTTTTAAATTTAACTTTTTCCATAACTTTTCGAGGGGCTGAAGTTTAAAAAAATTAAAATTGTAATATCTCAGTCATTTATTATCGGATTTTCAAAAATTAAGTATTTCTGTAACCAGCTACTTGGGCACTATTATATAAAAATATAAACGCGGACACAAAAAAAGTGATTAATCAGCATAAACTAAAAACGTTAATATTTTGAAAACTATCGGGAAGAAATTAAAAAGGAAGATACTAGTGCACTCACAAGACATTTCGGAACATTTTGCAAACATTTTTATAAGAATTTAATAATAATTGTACATTTTAAATATTTTTTTTTTTNAGACATTTCGGAACATTTTGCAAACATTTTTATAAGAATTTAATAATAATTGTACATTTTAAATATTTTTTTTTTTCAAATTCTCACTGGGGGAGCACACCGACAAGAAGACAGGTGAGTAAGGCCGGAGACCGGGAGCCCTNTTTTTTTTTTCAAATTCTCACTGGGGGAGCACACCGACAAGAAGACAGGTGAGTAAGGCCGGAGACCGGGAGCCCTGAAGTACTAAATAGATTAGATTAGATTAGTATGTCTGGTAGTGATAGATCGAATAGATCAAAATTATTAAGTTTAACATCCATGGCTAAAAGTACATTGACACGGCATTCACCACCGAACAGCAGAGATACATCAATTTCAAGGAGCTGGGCAACAGGCAGAGAACTAGAGGAAGATATCAACAATCTGGCAGCCACAAAATTATCGGAAGAGATAGAAAAAAGGAAGAGAGAAGAAGACTCCCTTACATCAGAGAACAGGAAAAGGGGTAAAACGAAGACCCGAATGGTAACATCAAGGAAGCATATGAAATACTAAAGGAAATAGAACAGGTAATCAAAAATAAGAAAAGCAATCCAACGGACATTTTGGCAAAGGCAGAAGAACTCCAGAACATTATAATAGATCAAAATTACGAAATTGTAAAGCTCAAAGCAAAAATTGAGGGAATATTGATGGAACGAGGACACGCCAAGACAGGACAGCAAGTAGAGCAACCACAGCCACAGAGACAAATTTGGAACGTCAAGAAAATCGAACCCATCAGAATGATAATTAAACCTAACGAACACATCAAAGACGGAAGCAGTGAAGGAACAAAAAGAGAATTATTTAACTAGATTAAACCCACAGAGAAGAAAATCCAAATTAACAAAATCACAAAAACCAATTCACAGGCAATCATAATAGAAGTCCCGAATGAAGAGCAGGCTAAAAGAATAGAAGAGGAAATCACAAGTAAGAAAATTAAAATGAAAATAGATCGACTTCAGAAGAGAAAACCTAAAATTATTATTTATGAAATTAACACGGAGACAGATAAAGATGAATTTTTAGAGAAGATCTACAGTCAAAATTTAATAGAATTAATAGAAGAAGAGGAACATAAGGTTAATACAAAAGTTTGTTTCGAAACACGTATAATAAACAACAGAAGGAACATTGTTCTTGAAACTAATCCTAAAATCTACAAAATATTAAAAAATAAAAGCAGGATATATTGCAACTGGGAGGCCTACAAAATCAAGGACTTTATCTCACCCATGCGCTGCAACAAATGCTGGCGTTATGGACATACAAGCAAGAGATGTAGGGAAACAGAAAGTATATGCGGAAGGTGTGGTAAGTCCGGTCACGACATGAGGGCATGTGAAGTTTCAGATAATGTTAAATGTATAAATTGTATTAGAAATAATAAGCAGGCGACAGAAGTAAAACATATAGTCACAGATAATGGTTGTCCATGCTTCCTGACAGCGAAAGACAAATTAAAAAGAGAAACGGACTTTGGAGAATGAAAGGAAATATAACACCCTAAATTCACTATTCAAAATTCACTTTCAATTAATTAATTATTTAAATGACACAGCATAATGATATCATATTGAAAATAGTCCAAATAAATTTGCAAAGATCAAAGACAATAACTATAGATTTTACTAACCAGTTAGACGAACAAAATTATGATTTGGCACTAATACAGGAACCCTATTTATATTATAACAAATACACAAACCTTAATAGTAACTGGCAATTAGTTAAATATGATAAAGGAGACGCATGGGCAGCCATTATCGTTAATTCAAGGTATAAAATATTGAATCTTGCAGCATCTGGCAACACAAGAGGTAATGGTAGCAAGAGTTTTGGTAAATCAGGAGGAAATTACAGTAATCTCAGTGTATATGCCCCCTAGTCAAGAAATAGACTACATTATACAACACATTGATAAAATTATAAAAGAAACAGGAAATAGAAAACTAATAATTGGGGGGGGGGGCTTTAACGCAAAATCACTTATTTGGCATTCAAAAAACCAGGACGAAAGAGGGGAAGAAATACTTTACTTAATAGATAAATATAATTGGACAATTTGCAATAAAGAGGGACACATTTACACATTCGACTCCATCCATGGTCAGGAAAACATAGACTTGACATTAGTTTCAAAAGATATAGAAGAGAAAATAGATAATTGGAAAGTAGAAGAAAGCATTAGTGATCATAATAAAATTATTTTAACATTAACAACAGGCGAAACAGAAAAAACACAAATAGAAAAAAGATTACATCAACATGTTAAAAACTGGANATTTTAACATTAACAACAGGCGAAACAGAAAAAACACAAATAGAAAAAAGATTACATCAACATGTTAAAAACTGGAATAGGGTGAGAGAAGAAATTAGTCAAAAAATTAACTTAATTAAAATAGAGGAACCATTAAATGAAACCATAACAAAACTACAAGAGATAATAATAAATGCATGTAAATCTAAAGAAACTGAAACTAAAAATAAAAATTACAAAATAAATTGGTGGTGGAGCAATGAAATAAAATTAATGAGAAAGCAGGTTAATCAGAAGCATAGAAAATACAGGAGATGCTGCAAATGCAATGTTAAACTAATTTACAAAGAAGAATACAAGGAAATTAGAAGACAATATAAAAACAAAATTAAACACACCGTTTATAATAAATGGACCCAATTTATAAAAGAGGAAGCTCAAAAATCACCCTGGAGCGTAGTTGATAAAATAGCAAGAAGGAAGTTACAAAAAAAAGAACCCATAAGTAGTATAAAATTAGAAAATAAATACACAGCAACAATTAAGGAAACATACACAGCTTTAACCAAATATCGAGCCATCTAGGGAACAACACATTAATATAATATTGAATGAAGAAGAAGACAATTTAACAGCTGAAGAAATTAGTATAGATGACATAGAAATGGCGATTAAAAGATGTAGTCTAAAAAAGGCTCCAGGGATTGATACAATAACAATAGAAGTCATAGTTAAAATCTGGAATGAAATAAAGGATATTTTTTTAAAAATTATAAACAAATGTTACACTGAAGGAAAATACCCCGAGTGCTGGAAAATAGGTAAAGTCATTTTTTTGNTTTAAAAATTATAAACAAATGTTACACTGAAGGAAAATACCCCGAGTGCTGGAAAATAGGTAAAGTCATTTTTTTGTATAAAGGAAATAATAAATTAAAACATAATATTAGCTCATATCGACCAATATGCTTATTGCCAGTTTTNTTTTTTTGTATAAAGGAAATAATAAATTAAAACATAATATTAGCTCATATCGACCAATATGCTTATTGCCAGTTTTAGGTAAAATATACGAAAGGATAATATACAGTCAAATACAAGACCAGATAGAAAAAACACTACATATAAACCAATTTGGATTTAGGAAAAATAAATCAATGGAGATGGCAATAAATAAAGTAATGCAAATAATTAAAAACAATAACACTAAATATATTCTGGCAATTTCTATGGATATCAGTAACGCCTTCTCTACTGTCACCTGGCATGACATTAAGAAACAAATAAATAACTTAACAATAGGAAAACAACTCAAAAAAATCTTGTGGGATTATTTAAATAACAGAAAAATAATAATAAAAGAATCGCAATTAACAGAGGTTGCCCACAAGGTTCCGTACTAGGACCAACACTCTGGAATCTTGTCATAAATAAATTTATAGAAGAAAATAATGATAACAACACTAAAACCATTGCATTTGCCGATGACTGTCTAGTTTTACTGGAAGGAAACAACCGTTTAGGTTAGGTTAGGT
>NQII01007514.1:0-28914 GCA_002778355.1 Clitarchus hookeri
CTGGTGGTGGCTCCATAATGGTGTGGGCTGTTTTTACATGGAATGGATTGGGTCCTCTGGTCCAACTGAACCAATAATTGACTGGAAAGGGTTATGTTCAGATACTTGGAGACCACTTTCAGCCATTCATGGACTACATGTACCCAAACAACCAAGAAATTTTTATGGATGACAATGCGCCATGTCACCGGGCCACAACTGTTCGCGATTGGTTTGAAGAACATTCTGGACAACTCCAGCGAATGATTTGGCCACCAAGATCACCCGATATGAATCCCATCGAACATTTATGGGACATAATCGAGAAGTCAGTTCGTGCACAAACTCCTGCACCGGCAACACTTTCGCAATTATGGACGTCTATAGAGGCAGCATGGCTCAATATTTCTGCCGGGGACTTCCAACGACTTGTTGAGTCCATACCACGTCGAGTTGCTGCACTAAGCAGGGCAAAAGGAGGTCCGAAACGATATTAGGAGGTATCCCATGACTTTCGTCGTCTCAGTGTATATAAAAATATACTACAAGATAACATCGATTAGCAAAAGTTCCAGATCTGCAATTTAGTTTAAGGATTTCTGATGGAAAGAAAATCACAACAAATAACTATTTAAACACGGGATAAAAGACAAAAAAAATTAATTAATGTAAAAATGTTATGATTGCTAGATCTAAAATTGTGTCAGTTATCTAAAAATATACATACAATAAAAAAGGAACGCAACGTTTATTCATACACGCTCATTCACACACCTACATACATAAACAGTATATTTAATTAATTAAATAATAACATTAGCATCAGAAACATCACTACAGTCACATGAAGCAGAAAGCAAATAAGTTATTTTCATACTATATGTTTACTTTTAATATAAAACAAAAAGGAAACATTCATAATTTTAAAAGTGAGTGAGTAAATATATGTGGGAGCCTCTCAACATGGAGTGGTGTCAGAATGCAAGGACGGGATAAATGGGAGAACCCTGAGAAAACGCGCCGATCAGAGGCATCGTCCGGCACGATTTCCAAATGCCAAAGTTCGGGGGTGACTCCGCCGGAAATCGAACCCAGTTGGCCTTGGTCGGAGACGTGTGGTCTAACCACAAAACTACGTTAACCCTCTAGAAATTGAAAAGCTTGGCAAATTTTTTTTTTAACCATCAGACCTAGTGTACACATTGTGTGAACGCACGGAATGGTAATTTTTTTTCGGCAGTGTACACTGCGGGGTTCAATGCCTAATGATCCTCGCGCCGTGAGTAACTAATTCGAAAATCATACTACTGTTCCAGGTTTTGAACGGCGCATACTTGTATGGCCGAACACGACGCGTCCAGCTCGCTGGTCGTCATAACGAACTAGTGTTGTGTCAACTTCAGTACAGCACTCACAAAAATGCCTTCTCTGCAACATCTGTAGCTGCAAATCGTAGTGGTCCTGAATGTGTTAAGACTATTCCTTTTTGCAAATCGCTGCAAATTTTACTGGAAGCATGCCAAGCAGGGTTTAAGTTAACATATAAAATGTGCAGTTTAAGGCGGTTCAAGACAAATTAAGTACTTTTGAAATCAACCTTTTGAAAGGTCACTGGTTCTAGCTACAAACGGGGCCACGGTGGTGTAGCGGTTAGACTACTCACCTCGCACTTAGGGGAACCGCGTTCGATTCCCAGTGGGGTCGCTCCCATATTTTCGCGTGTGGGAGCCGTGCTGGACAATGCGGCTGGCCGGCGGGATTTCTCAGGGATCTCCCGTTTCACCCCCCCCCCTGTATTCCGGAGTTGCTCTTTACTTAACTCGTTTCACCCTCATCGGCTCTCATGGCCTCGCTGTTAAGTGCCGCCCAAATCTCTTCACTCACCCCAACTTTTCTGAAGCCCTGCTGAAGTTCTACTTCTATGATATTCCCCCGCCTTATGAAATCAAAGTTTATCTGAGTCTAGGAAATAACACCAAATGGACAACGTACCGCACTCAACGTAATAAAATTTTGCATAACAACTCTTTTTTTCTAAGCATTAACAACACACCTATTTTAATTGGTATTAATTATAAATTAAATATTAAAATTTGTAGGTAAAATATAAGTAAACGTTTAATTTAAACAAAAATAAGATACTTTCATTATGTTAACGGAAGTATAAGACGCGTTTGATACATGGCATTTACGAAACAACCAAACACGACATATATCGGGTGTTTTTTGAAAGGTTTGATTCAAGAAGTGTGAAGATACTGTGAATATTCTATAGTATGAATTTATATATGTGAGAATACATTTACATGCCTAAAAATTCAACACTTTCAGTTTTATGGCATGCGTGTGAGGTGATCAGGATCATCGCAAAGTTAAATTTACAAATTGTGGAAGGATACAGTATATGCAGAATATTATATTCTAAGCAGGGTTTCCAAAATTGCTCAGTTTACCGAGAACAGTCCATTTGACCTAGGATATTTCGAAGTTTGATTATCAAAACGCTCAGCTTATCGCAAGGCAGCTATAATGTACCCATTTCAGCAACATGACACGCGTAATGGATCGCAAAATCAAAACACTTGTCAGGGTTGGTCAAATATCTATGAATACACTTGTTATGATGAATCTTTACATAGAGACAGAAACCAACGGTTGTATACAGTACTGACAAGTAAAAAATGGGACACAGAAACAAAGCCTTATGAATTTTCTCCAAGTTCAATTACTACTCTCCCCTCATGATCTTCAGTTGTCTCCCATGCCATGATTTAAAGTAAACAGATTCTACAGTTTCTTTACATAAAAGAGAAATAAAAACACACATTTTAATTTTATTCATGCAAATGTTACAGTATTCCATAACTCTAGTAACCAAACTGATTAAATAAATTTTCCCTCCATCATTAATTTTTTANATAACTCTAGTAACCAAACTGATTAAATAAATTTTCCCTCCATCATTAATTTTTTATAGAAATTTTAATTTGAAAATTAAGGTTGATAACGCCCAGCACGCATTTATAGCACATTAATTTGGTCTTCTCTATTAAGCAACATCCCTGGGAAAAATTATGTTTTACAAAACAGTTTATATCTACAATTTTTAGATGGGCCGCGGTAGCTGAGCAGTTAGATTGCTCGCCTCCCACCAAGACGAACCGGGTTCAATCCCCGGCCATGTTACGCCCGGACTTTCGCAAATGGGAATCGTGCCGGACGATTCCGCTGGGTTTTCTCCAGGATATCCCGCTTCCCCCGCTCTTGCAATCCGGCGTTACTCAGTTCGCCCTCATCGGCTCTCAAGACCTCGTTGTTAAGAGCTACACAAATCTCTCAACTCAGCTCAACTATAATTTTAAAGGGAACACTTTTTAGCAACCTGCCTATGGGTAAGATTGAGACAAAATTGAGGTAAGAAAAACGCATTAAGATATATTATTTTAAGCGAAGTGGATTGCAAGAAACCCTGCACCCAAATTATTATTGACTTCATTTTAACATTCCAGTGTAATCTAAAGGTTAAGACGTCTGCTGTTTGCGGTTTATTGAGCACTTTTGTATGCCCCGCTTGTTTCTTTAACATACTATAATTAATTCTTCCGCCATAATATATAATGTCAGTAATCAAATTGCAGTAATTTCTACATTCTATGAGTTTGTTGACACCATCAAATTGTTATAAAAATAAATACGTTCCCATTTTCAAAATATTTATTTTAGAAAATAAAAAATAAAAAAAAATAAAAAAAATATTTTTGTAGCCTCCAACATTGAAGTTAAACTTTAAATAAAACGCTGAGACGTGCCACCACTTTTCTTAATTCTGTGACAAATTTACAGAGAA
Organism: Clitarchus hookeri; assembly: GCA_002778355.1. Lineage (NCBI taxonomy): Eukaryota > Metazoa > Arthropoda > Insecta > Phasmatodea > Phasmatidae > Clitarchus > Clitarchus hookeri. Next base: position 3,827 of record NQII01007514.1, read on the forward strand.
TAACTTTGTCAATGTTTTTGTTAAGTTACTCATATTTACGACATCGAACTTATTTCAACGGATGATTTAAAAATTGTTGAATAAATCTAAAACCGTATCTGTCAATCCCAAATTTTTATAGATTTTCTAACATATTTATAATTTGTGTGCAAACTGCACCTTCTTTAATATCTCCCTTCTCTCCCACTCTCATTCTCTCTATGTCCCTCACGCACACAACGTGGGCTATGCTAATAAACATAAATAACTTACAGTGGAAAGAGCATCTCACGCAATCGCGTAACGCCCTGAATCTCCATACGATGAGTCTTTGGGGTTAACAACGTAGCCCCAGTCATTTCCATTAGTGGAATGAATTTACCCACGTGTTCCTGACACATGAACATTATCTTTCACTAAATTAACATTCAATAAGCCACGGGTAATGCGACTTCGGTTAAAGATTTGTTAGTGGAACGAGATGTTAAACTTGTATAATTTTTCTCAAAAATTCTTTTCATAGAGGTTACTTCATGTTTCAGTCTTTGAAAGTTAAACTATACTTCTGTTTCGTTCGTTACTCCATTTAAAGTTAATAACAAATTTTGTTCTTAGAAATATGTATTATGCGTGGGTGTGTATATATATATGTGATCTATAAATACATATTGCCATGTAAGTAATAAATACAGTATATATTTATATATATACGTATATATGTATTACACCGTACTCGGATTTTAATATCCAAGGTTAATATTAATTATTTTTTCGAATATTATTCCAAGTGAGAGGGGCTTTTCGAAAGTGCTCACTTTATACCGTAAATAGCTTCACACACACACATATGTATATATGTATATATATATATACACACGCATATACACATACACAATGTGTTTTGGAACATGTGACCAAACTGCACCAGGGAACTGCTGGCGTGAAAAAAATAAATTTTGACTGATCACAATAAAGGCGGTATAATGTGGGAAATTATAAAAAATTAATGCGTTAGAGAAAAAAAAATGATATACGAATTAATTAAACCAATATCTTGGATAAAATGAAGTTACGGTACTTCGTTCTAACCCCAATAATGTAAAAAATATCCCACCATTTTCGTGTAAAACGCACACAAAGGTTTGAGTAGTAGCAATATTATGGCCTGATGGGTAGGCAACACGTAATCCACCCGTAGGTAAACACAAGCTGACGGTAATACAGCGTCCACGCTGAACAATTATCGCCAGGAAGAAAACAGGCAGCAAGCAAATCACAATAAATAAATGTGCTACAACAACGTTTAGTTGTGTTTTGTGGCACATTATGAAGCAAGGGGATAGAAACGAAGACAGATCATTGCAACTGTCTAGCTCTGGCTGTTCTGCGCATACTGTAACGACATGTTTTAACCGGTTGTGCCTCTAAGTGTGGGTAGTGATTAAGACACTGGCATCCTACTAGAAAACATTTAATTGGTTCTATAGTCAGTGATTTATTTACCTGCATCAAGCTTTAAATAGAGTAGTGGGGTTATGCCGACCCGGGGGCAAGGTCTGGGGACTGAGACACCAAGGCTCTACCCGCCATATTGGTAGGCGTCACAGCCACCGTCCGCTATATTGTTTCCAATTGTGCTTGATCGCCTGCTTGGGGCGCTGGGGTCGCTATCGCTCTGCCGCCATGTTGGTTGTTGAGTTGGCCGCTAAGGACGCTGCTTTTTTTATTTCGGAGATCAAATAATTGTCTGGAGGAAAGCGAGATCGAACTGCCGAACCTTAGGTCGACATGCAGACGCCTTAGACCACTCGGCTATCGGGGCAGAAGTTGAAACAAGGGTTTAAAAGAAGTATTAGCACGTGTTTTGTGGGTGAATAAATATTTTGTCGTTATTATTCGAATGCATAGTAATAATTCTTTACATAGTTTTTTTTACTATCCAGAATTTTTTTTTCATAGAGTCATAATTGTTTTTTAAGCAAATGTTTTCTTTTTTAAAACTTAATGAAAAGGTGTGCCTTAAAAATAAAACCAAATTTTTATTTCATTTTTTATTTATTTAGGTTACTGGAGTTGAGTTTGCGAGCATGCATGGACAGGCAGAGCAGGTGATCTTGATCTTGTCAAAATAATAGTAAAACTATCAGACATCCAAGAATCGTTCATTTACGAATAATAAGAATTATTTTAGTTATTATTTGAATAATACCTATATCTAAAAAAAAAAAAATAAAATTACAGTAAAATGTATCGATAAGGTATTTTTTAATACAAAATCGACTTATAAAAGTTAAATGATGTAAATTTCACACTTTCCCATGACACTTGGTAAAATTTAATAATGATAAATTACTGATGCACGGACCGAGGCTTCAAATCCTGAATCTTTCGGACAGGAATCAGGAACTCTTAACAATGAGTGACTTAAGCAACGATAGGGAGACTGTAATAAAAACTACAATAATTGCCACCAAACGAAGAGGCTGCCATTCCCTCGTAAAAATACACAAAATTCTTAATATATTAAAATTTAGTTATAAATGTTTTAAATCAATACATATATATCTCATAAACACATTAATAAGATAGTTTTTTCATTTTAAATTCATGGTATTTACAATTTAAAAAACTTTTTAAAGGAAAATGTATTAAAAACATTTCGTTATTTTCAGTTGGGGTCTGAAACATATGTGCTTATGATCACATTGATTGTTTTTATATATTTTTCTAAAATAATTATGTAGCAGAGCACATTTTTTTTTGTAAGTCAGCTCGTAAGCAAGCGAATATGTACAGGCATTTAGGTAAGTGGATACAAATTGCGAACTCTTAGGAGGCAGGCGCATGGAATTCAGTTTGCTAATATCATTTTGACAATCTTGAGCAATTACTTTCTACCGTACCCGTAATTTTCGTGGACAATAACACCCAGTTGAGAAATGTAAAGATTTCTCAGCACGGTTTCTTTTAACACACTGAAAACCAAGTGAGATACTTGCACCAGTGTAAGATCGGTAATGTTTCTATCGTGACTTTTGATATTTTTCACACGCTTCTTGAAAGGACAAGGAAATGTAATATTTTTTTTTTGGTTTTTTGGCAGGCGTGTCGATTAAGCTAAACGAAACATGCTTTGTGAAACAGTGAAATTTTATTTTTCCATCAGAGTAGATTAAAGCTTGGACACAAACACTTGATAACGTTGGTTATAAGATAAACGTAGTAAACTAGCGGTTACTGAGATTAGCGATAATGCGACACTGACGAAGAATATTTCAAGACATCGTGTTTTGTTTTGAGTTTTAATTCGATATATATATATATATTAGTGTTTGTGAATGAATACGCAGAATGCACACCACCTACCTCCTTTCCCTCAACCAACTTCTTATTTGTTAACCATGTCAGCAGTAGCACTAGCGGTGGTAAGCGAAAACAATTACAGAAAAAAACTGCGTTGTGCGGACAGCAGCAGTAACCTGACCAGATTTTTAAGCTCCCAGAAGAAGCACGAGTAAAATATGTTATGCATGAAAGTGTCACTGTCATGTATAGCTGGTTCGCTACTGATTAAGCATTTTTCACATCGACATTCCAAAAAAATTCCCTGATATTCTTCCTGTAAGTTTGCAATTATATAGGAAAATTAGTCTCATGATTTAACGCTATAAAAAAATGTACGATGTTTAAAATTTGCAGTCTCTGTATTTATTTTGGTCAATGTTCGTTTTACAGACATACGCGGAAAAATTGGTGCATTGCTGCCATATTCATAATCCCAACAGTTTCACAGTTTCACTTACGTATGAATAAAGTATGAGGGTTATTGGAAAGGTCATATTTACAAATCGCAGAAGAATACACATTGACAGAAACGTAAGTCTTAAGCAGGGCTTTCGAAAGTGCTCCGTTATCCACGAACAACATATAGGGCCTAGAACAGTTAGTGTGAAATGCGATTGGAATCAAATTGATGCAAAATATGAGAGTAAAATACAAATATAAATTACAAATATCTGTATTAGTAATCGAGATGAAAAATAGTCAATATAATATTTGTAACTCGGAGAAGTCAATAGCAGAGGCACTCGCCAATGAGTCGAGCAGCTAATGTATAGCACAGCAGGTGCCTGCCGCAAACTGTTCTTAGAAAAAGAGCTACTGTAAACACTACTTCATACGGTAACACCTATAGAGACGGTTTGGTGCAGCTGCTCAGGCAATTCGACCCATTGGCATCACTCCAAGATGTGTGTTTATGATGGAGATGAACGCTGGAAGTGAAAGCTACCTGCCGGAGGTGATTGCTATTCAGGTTTTCCAATTGAAGCTTGATGACAATAAATTCGATTCCTCTTGAAGGGGAAAAAAAATCAAAAGCATATTTACTGAAACATATTGTTAAGAGGGCGTGGGATACAAATCAATGCAAAATACTATATAGGCCGTTCGGGGTAAAATATGCCATTTTGAAATCAACCTCTGAAAAAAATCACTGCCCATAACTACAAATTTGCTACCGTACATACTTGCATAAAAGATCCCATTCAGGTTGCCAGCGAGTTAACGAAAATAATTCGAACACTTGGCGTTGTTTCACGAGTCTAGGATTTAAATGTATGGCTATTGAAGCCAATGTTTCTTGTTTTATATACACAATAGGACGAATTAGCTATTACTATGGGCCGTTCAAAACATTGCTATGAGCCTGATCACTTTGTTCATGAGTCACTAACGGGAAACTGAGAAATTATTACAAAAATAAACTTTTGACAGATTTGCTCGATTTTACACTTGCATGCATATGAAAAACAAGAAAGCCAATAAAACAAACTGTGTATTAAAAAATATTTACCCATCACTTTCAATTCATTGCTAAGCCATGGAAATATTTTGTCTCCGTCGTTACCAACTTTACTGGGCACATATCACACCGTGCCAGTTAAAATATATGCAGTATGAAGCAGTGTCCTTTTTCAAAGGTTTATTTAAATGGTGCTCATTTAAACGTGAACAGCCCATAACACATTTTCTTTCCGAAAAATTCAGCGGTTCCGTTTGGATGGCGGATTAATAAAGTGAGACGGTCAATGGCAGTGTTAATTTTACATGAGGCAGAAGGACACTAAAAGAAAATAAAAGTATATCGCAAGCTGGGTTTTAAAAGGGCTCAGTTAACCGTGAACTGCGCATAGTTGAAATATACGACTTTCTTGCTGTAAATACAACAAATCCCAGAACCGGCAATCCTAGGCAGCATGTCTACCAAATGCGTAAATTTTTTTTTTCCAGTGTGACGCATTTCTGGCAATCTGTAAATTTCTACATTTACTTGCGGTGCAAGATACCGCACGCTGATAAAATATTTGCTTACGAAGTTGGCAGCAATATTACCTACGATTGCGGTTTATTAATTTTCCAATACTGGCTTCCAAAGATTTGTAGATTTCATTTAAAAAGTTTGGAATTCATTTCCGTGAAACGCACTATTTAGTGAGAAATAGTGGAGAGATTTGGGCAGCTCTTAACATCAAGGTCTTGAGAGCCAATGAGGATTATTGAGGTGAGTATGGAGCAGCACCAGAATGCAAGGGCGGGGGAAACGGTAGATCGCCGAGAAAACCCGCAGCGGGACGATTCCCACTTGTGGCCGGTGATTGAACCCAGTTTGCCTTGATGGGAGGCAAGCAGTCTAACCGCTCAAACACCATGGTTCCAGCAATACCTGTATTCTTCCTGCGATATATATATAATTGTAATTACAGAAGAGAAAATTCTGATGCTAATGTTGAAGTTTAACTCCTGCTAACATCAATTAGGTTTATCAAATTATTATAATGTTTTATTACTTGCAGTTTTTGTAGTGTAGCAGAGTCAACACAAAATAACTAAGTTTTAAGCAATTATTTATAAAATATTGTATACAAATTATGCAGTTACCGAGGCAGGAGTAAAATTCTTGATTTATGTGGGGTAATGTCCAAAACGACAATATCAAACTTTTGTAAAGCAACATTTTCTTGCCAAATTATCGGAGTAGGCCTACGGAAATGCTAAATAATGTTTATCACAACTGTCTATCCACTGCATGAGAAATCTAAATAACAATGCATTTGCTGGTACCAAATTGTATTTCTGAAAGATAACAATTATGGCGTCAAAACTGGTTTTCTATATTAATAAAAAAGAGGAAAACTATATATCTTCCTTCCAACTTCAGGAAGCTACCATCTATTGTTACTGATCAGTTAAAACTGACATAGGAGTAAATGCAAGAAATTTTTTTGCATCGCTNAGGAAGCTACCATCTATTGTTACTGATCAGTTAAAACTGACATAGGAGTAAATGCAAGAAATTTTTTTGCATCGCTAATTTATATGCACAAAATTGTGAAGGTATAAGCATATTATTATAAAATATTTTTATAATATTGTTATAAAATAACAATTTTAATAATAATAAATTCTCTTATTGAAAACAAATACAAATAAATTCTACATTTGCAATCTTTCCAAGTATGTGTTGATTGTGTAATGATAACAATTTATGTTCTATCAGTCACTATATTTTTCACGAAAAAGGTGCCTGAAGTGCCTGAAGTGCCAAGTCTTAGCGCGAATGGTTTTCATGGAACAAAAAAAAAATCGCCGGGGCGATAGGACGTATTTGTAATTTAAAACACTTCAGCCAAAGCACCAAATTTTTTTTTTTTNGAGAAAAATCGCCGGGGCGATAGGACGTATTTGTAATTTAAAACACTTCAGCCAAAGCACCAAATTTTTTTTTTTTTCTAAAGGGGTAATTCTGTGAACGTGAAATATCGGTTGGGCGCACGGTTGCAGCAAGAGGCGAGCAAGCGATCGTGTGTCGCGACCTGTTATTTTCTCCCCCGGCGTGCCAGAACCCCCATTATCCCTCTACTAATCACTTTTTCAAGAGCCGGCCTGCGAGCAGCTGTCGCGCACGGATTTGTGTGGGTGAGGATGGTGGTTGTGCGGAGAGGAGTGTTGATGGTAGGGAAGGTGGTTGGCGATAGTGGTGAATGTCAGAGGGGAAGGGGTGATTCCCATCCCTCTTCCGCACCCGTCATGAATATGCACACCTCCTGATGGCCGTGTCTGGTCTGATGTCGGCGCCTGACGTCCCGCGGGCCCGATATAAAGCGCTTTTCGGCCGGGCGTATCGCTTGACTATCTGGAGCGCTAGCCCTTCGTGGTGGCCAGGAATACTTCCCAGCGGCGCTAAACATTCTACTTTACACTCGGCCTTTCACAATGAAGCCGCATCTGTTCAACGTCACTAGCCAACATGTCAAACACTATCGTGCTTGCTAAGGTTTAAAATACCCTTTCCAGCAGCTTACGAGTACGTGTGACGTTATGATGATAATTTTATTTTTTCTTCCTTACCCTTCCTCCTATATTTATCTTTTTAGTAAAGAAAACGTTGAAGATTTCTTCCTAAACACAAGATTTTAACATTGTTATAACATTTTCCAAAGAGAAAGTTTTTTTGCACACTATTTACATTTTCAAAAATAAATCTGATAATAATACACAAATAGTCCAGATTCTCGTTTATGTTGCAGGACAGCTTAAATAAAGGCTTTATGAAGTATTCTATTTACATATGAGGTCCTTTTGTTTACCACTGGCTAGTTATCTCGGCAATATGTTTTACCTCTAGCTCACTGCTACTCAGTGATAAAATTAGTAATAAAATTGAAGTACCATGAGTCTAATGAAGCAAGTCATGGCCAAAAGAGAAATTCAAATAAATTTTGAAATACGTTTTGCAAAGTATATATTGTCGCTAATCATAAAGCTAGAAATATAATTTTTATCGTCCACAATAGTAAAATGTAGACCAGTACCACCATGAAGGACTGTCTCTAAGTTTAATAATGTTATGAAAACTTTAGTGATCCGAGAATTAAAAAGTATTTTCCTTTCTCAAAACTAACATACAAATTGATACAAGCCAAAGAATAATGTAAAGGATATGTTAATTTTTTTTTTACATATACAAATAATTATATGTTTGTTTCACCGGCGACGATTCCATGTAAATTACATAAAATCATGCTAATTGTCGTGAGAAATTCATGAGTTATAAATAATTACTTTATCAGGATTTAAAAAATTACGCATTTTATCATTACAAACCGTAATATTCTGAGGCTTATTCTCGTAAAATGTTAAATTCACTGCCTGTATAAAATACTGCGTCTTGTTGGTGTTGTTTTTTTTTAAATACTCAGCATATTTATTTCTTTATTCTCGCCCATTACTAAGAGACAAATGATCTTTTGAGAATTATACATTCCATCGTGTCAGTTGATAACAGGGTTGATAATGAGTTTATGTAATTAATGTGTAAGCTGTGGGAAGTAAGAATCCCTCTGCATTCAGTTACAGTTTCCGTGAAATTACGATCCCTTCGGTTGCAGTACTCAGTTCACAAATAATCCCACATCTCATGGCTCATCTCAGTTAATAAAATGAACTTATTCCGAGACTACCTACTTTTAAAACTGAGGAACATTTCGTTAAAATTTATTCCTGTGCCTCACGCTAGAAGTGCTTCACTTCCTTTTCCGGTAACTAATTTCCTGAGGTTAATTCAGAACTAGCTTGACCGTGGGCGTACTGCACTAAATAAAGTGGCCAATTCGTTACTTCGTAGCTAACCATCTATTTTCTTTTTGTAGACATCTTACATTACAATTTCACTGGAAAAATACCCTGGAGCCTCTTTAAATATGAATAAGTTTGGAAAGATCATTAAGGTATGCAAAATATTTATTTCCGTATAAAATTATACGCAAAATAAAGGCGTTTATCACGTTTCGAGAAAAAAAAAATCTTGCGTAAATCATATAGTTATTTTACGATAAAATATTTATTGGTAAAAAATTTTTACGGAGATATAAAGACAATTCTCTAAACTGTTTTATGTAACTACTTCCGATACGAAAAATATGTGCCAAATGTGTCAAATATATTTACCGAGGCAATCGTTATTTTCCACGACCTTGTTACAAACATCGACGCGCAAGGCGAATAAAGAACTGATCTTTAACCCTTTCAGTAAAAAATTTAAATAACGCTTTAGATATTGCGTGGAACAATTTTTTTTATTCGGTGATACACTAGTCTCGTTTACAAAGCTATTTCGCATTTAAGAACCATAGGCTAAAGGTGAGGTAGATCGATTATTCTTCTTCTGCTCAAGTACCCACCATTGACCTAACCGAAAACCACACAACTGTCAAAGTCACATTGTAAACAGCGATGTACGTGTTTGTTTGCATTTTAATTTAAAAAAAGACGAACCTTTTATATTAATAAAAAATTTACCTGTTTGAATTTAATTTAATTTCACTAAAAATTTGTAAGAGGAAGAACCAAAAAGTCTCAAAGCATTTGTTTTCATAAACAGCGTTCTAACCTCAAATCCTATCCATGTCATTTATACTAGCCGTGTTGACAGCAAAGCGGTTGAGTGTTTGAACGTGGAGATTGGTTCTGCACAGCCAGCAAGATCGCTCTACCCCATATTCACTCTAAGACCGTAACCAATAAAAATGTGTCAGTTTTTCATGTTACTGACAGAACTTGTTTGTGAGACTGCGGAACATAAGAATGTCGTCTCCTACACGCGAGGTACTTAATTTATTTGACGTTGCTTTATGCTACGTACAGTGCAAAACATCAGAGCTACTTTCTATGCAACGCTCCATACGTAAAACACCATGGCTGAACGTTAAGAACGTTTTTAGCCTACATTCCGAAGGAAAGAAATGCTTTTGAGATCACTTTCCTGACTGTGCATGTGTGTATATGTATTAGGGTGTCCCAAGACAAAAGGGAATTTTTTTTTCCGCGAAATCAAATATGCATACCCTCTATTTTCTTTCTGTTTGACTTTAATAATTCAAATAATAAATATTACGGCTATTGGATAATGATAACCCGTGCTGACATGATGCCGCCTAACATAAGACATGACATTTTGTATGGAGTTAGTATCGAAGGATTTTAGAACTTGATGTTTATTTGGTAAATAAAACACCAATATACCTGAATCGTATAATAATGACTCATTACAAGCAAAAATCTTTAAATTAGGTTTTAACTTAAAATTAGTCTTAAAATTTTCTTTTTAAAGTTTGCTTTTTGCAGTCAGATAAATCTTCCGGTGTTCTTACACGCAACGTAATAAAAATTGCTTTTGTTCTTCATCAACCGTGATTAAATCATGAAAGTCTTGACCGCTCTATCAGCTGTATCGTTCACTGCCCTCAGCGTTGAAACCTTCCTTCTGGATTCTTGAAACGAGGCATTATTTACCCACTAAGTAGGACATTCGTGGAGGAAACTGTCATAAATTTTAAGACGGTTGAACAAAGACTTGCTTTTGACGGAAATGAAGTCATCGACGTTTTTCTCTGAAATAAAAAAAGAAAATAGTTGACAAAATTGTAATCTAAAAGAAAACAAAAGAAACAATTACTATATTTGCTTATTGAACTAACCATACAATGGGCCACAAAGTTCTTCCTTCGATGGGATGTAACGTTTACCGTGAGTTCATACATTCTCTTTGGTTAAATTTGCAACCATTTTAACCTTAGTTTCATGGTCCACTTCATCGTCAAACAGTGATAAGACCAAAAAATCATCAGTCAAATACCATAAATGCTGGATAAACGTCTGTAAAGGTGATTTTGAGATGCTTTTATCAATTTTTTCGTAAGCCTTCATCGCCTTCAAAAATCACAAATCTTGGTAAGGTGCTTTTACTGCCATAATGCATTGGAGCCATGGCTTGCCGTAGGATGTCACGATGGACAGGCAAACGTCAAACAACACCGCCTTATCCTTGCTCGTAATTTTGAATTGAGCACTAAGCAATGATATTTTCAGGGAGTAAATAGCTCGCGCCATCCATCGAGCTTGGTGCATGGCACCTGGAGGGAGAATTTTAAATTTTCTCTATGTATCTCCACCTAAAAATATCACAGGAAGCTCTATCATCTCTCGATAGTAATTTCTGACTATTTCTTTGGTCAGTTCAGTCCGGTAAAATTCAAGCCAATCGTCAATTTCGGAAACAGTCAGGTGCAGTGTTAACTTTTCTTTAAAGCACTGTATCTGATCAAGATCGACAGCTTTCCAGTTATCTCGGAACTTTTTGAAGAGTGTAATATCAGGACTTGTAGTCACTTGGCTGATTTTTACTTCGAACACGCCTTTTAATACCAACTCATACACGTGATGGCGGCAAGCAAAAACGAGAATTTCTCTGTTAAGTTTTTGTTCAAGAAGCACACAGGCGCCATTGATACGACCTGTATTTGCAGTCGTAGTGTCACAACAAAGAATTTGCACTTCGTCTTCGAGATTCCAGTTTACAATCGCGTTCCAAACAACCTGCGCCTGTTCGCTTCCTGAAGAGCTTTCAACCTTTGCACAGTAATAAGTTGTTCTTTATTTCCATATGAAATAACTATCGGAAGACGTTCCTCTTTTGATTTCTGAGCATCTAAAGCAGGCAACAGTTTGCCATCCCAGTGAACAGTCACCACATCTGGTACCTCGTTTTGAAAATTAATTTTTATGGCTTCTGCGCGCTCTTTCCGCTTTTCCGTACGAATTATTTGAATCGAGGACTTACTTATAGGAAATTTATCAGTATTATAACCAAGTGCCTCAATAGTAGCTTCAATAATAAATACAGAATCTCTAATACTTAGCTGACACCTATCCAGCGCTGCTACTGGTTTTGGAGTAATTAATTCTTTTCGCATAGATGTTTTACTCGGTCCGGGTTGTGTTTTCTCGATTAGAGTTAGTAAATATTCTTGTAGATGTATGCTTTCATTAGAATCCGAAGATAATATGTATGCCTGCGTGTTTGTGTCCTCCCTTTCAATTTTTCAACACGTCAACCAAATTTCACCAAACTCGGTACACATAGGTATAGGCCTAGTACATAGTAACGACAACTAACTTTTATGGTTTTCAACCACGCCGGGTTCTTTATTTTCAGTGGAGGCCATTTTAATATTTAGGCTGATAATTGATATCTCGGGAACCATTCAACATATTTAAAATACATTTTGTATGTTGTCAGAGCATCTTGTAAGCATTAAATTTGAGACGGATATTGTTGTTAGTCCNGAGCATCTAAAGCAGGCAACAGTTTGCCATCCCAGTGAACAGTCACCACATCTGGTACCTCGTTTTGAAAATTAATTTTTATGGCTTCTGCGCGCTCTTTCCGCTTTTCCGTACGAATTATTTGAATCGAGGACTTACTTATAGGAAATTTATCAGTATTATAACCAAGTGCCTCAATAGTAGCTTCAAAAATAAATACAGAATCTCTAATACTTAGCTGACACCTATCCAGCGCTGCTACTGGTTTTGGAGTAATTAATTCTTTTCGCATATATGTTTTACTCGGTCCGGGTTGTGTTTTCTCGATTAGAGTTAGTAAATATTCTTGTGGATGTATGCTTTCATTAGAATCCGAAGATAATATGTATGCCTGCGTGTTTGTGTCCTCCCTTTCAATTTTTGAACACGTCAACCAAATTTCACCAAACTCGGTCCACATAGGTATAGGCCTAGTACATAGTAACGACAACTAACTTTTATGGTTTTCACCCACGCCGGGTTCTTTATTTTCAGTGGAGGCCATTTTAATATTTAGGCTGATATTTTATATCTCGGGAACCATTGAACATATTTAAAATACATTTTGTATGTTGTCAGAGCATCTTGTAAGCATTAAATTTGAGACGGATATTGTTGTTAGTCCGCCATTTTGAAACACAGCAAAAAAAAAATTAAAATGGTTTCTTGGAAATTATCAAAGCATTATCACCTAATGTGACATGTAAGGTAAACGTAAGTGATTGAAATTGATCAGGTACAAATTTTGTGTGTTGAAAGTTTTTATTACAAGCATCATATACGCAAACATGTAGCCGCTTTTGTCAGCCATTTTTTGAGACAGCACTAAATGAAAAAATAAAGTTTTGGTCATATCTCAGGAAACAATTGACCGATTCTTATCANACAAGCATCATATACGCAAACATGTAGCCGCTTTTGTCAGCCATTTTTTGAGACAGCACTAAATGAAAAAATAAAGCTTTGGTCATATCTCAGGAAACAATTGACCGATTCTTATCAAATTTGGCAAACAAGTAGTGCTGCGGCAGGTTATGTAAAAAGATATGTTTTAGGTATGCGAGAGATTTATTTAAAAAATGACGGACACATAGACAATTAAGCTTAGAATGCTATATCGTCGAAACTATGAAATCAATTCCAACGTGTCTTTGTATACTGACTGTAGATATTGCAACTATCAACTGTATCTACACTATGTATATTTTGTCTGCCATTTTGTAAGATAGCACCATACGAATATAACACATTTTTGTCATATCATGGGAAACAATTCACATATTCCTACCAAATTCGGTAAACAAATAGTACTCCAAAAGGGGTGTAAATTGATGTATGTTAAAATTTCCAAAACGTATTTTTAAAATGGCGATTTACAGCCATTTTAGTTAAAAATGCTTTAATATATCGTCGTAACCATGTAATCAATGCCAACTTAATTTTGTATACTGGCAGTATATATAACCTCTATAAAATTTGTATACACGGTTAATTTTTCGTCCACCATTTTGTAAGATATGCCACTAGAAAAAAAAGCTTTTATGTATTATCTCGGGAAACAATTAACCGATTCCTACTAAATTTGGCAAACAAATAGCACTGCAGCAAGTGGTGTAAACTGGTATGTTTTAAATACGCCAGGCTTTTATTTTCAAGATAGTATATATGTTAATATTTTAGACCGATATATTTTACTAACGAAACATATTCTAACTTAACTTTGTATGCAGGCAGTATCAATTGCAACCATCAAATTTGGCTATACGCAGGCTCACTTCTCTGCTATATTGTATTTTAACCCCATAATAAAAATTTAAATTTTATGTCATATTTCGGGAAAAAATTAACCCATTCATACAAAATTTGGCGATCAAACTGTACTGTGGAAGGTCAGATAAATATATGTATGTTATAAGTGTGACAGACACACTATTTTCAGAATGGCAGCTATAATATCATTTCATCTTAGTGTGATACATCTATTAAATTATATAATTGATTTTAACTTAACTTTGTATACTGGCAGTACACAATCATCAAATGTGCTAATATATAACTTCATGTTCTCCATGTAAGAACATCGTCGCATGAAAAAAATGGAGGTTTATGCAATATTTCAGAGACCAATAAACCGATTTAGACCTAAATCTTCACACAAGTAGTGCTTCGGTAGGCAATGTAAACTTAAAAGTTATATGTGGCTTAGTCACTTCTTTTCATAATGAAGGTCCTGTAAATATTTTACGATAGTTAACTAATTTTTCGCTACATTAGACTGATAAAACGCGAGGTTGATGCTCCGAGTCCGGACTCCGTAATGCAGTTGATTGCACGCTAACTTATGACACGAGGTTTTCTGGGCTCTAGTCCCGGGTAAGGCACGTGTGTATTTGTGATTGCCTCACTATTCTTGCATGTGTTTCTGGTTTCACCTATAATGTTAAAACTTTCAACGAAACTACACGTCCTACATACAAACTCAGCTTCCAACAACTTATTGAAAAATTATTTGCGCCCATGTCGAGGGAAGTAGGCTCATTAGTTATATAAGTAACTTCTTGTTTCAGGCTCACGTGTTGAGTGGCGGAAATTATGCACAAGTGGACGCAGTTAAGTTATCAAACTAGTCACGCTGCCCTCACAGATATTTAAGGGTCCGGCATGACTGCGTCGCTTTTCTGATTTTTTGGCCTAGAAGTGCGGGAGCTATAAGGGTTACACAGGCACGCGCTACAACAGAACCACCGCCACTACGCGTAGGGCTCTGTCTGAACTGGCGCGCAGTGTTCTCGTAGTGCTGCGTGTACCAGTGCGAATTTCAGTGGTGGCCCCATAATTTAATTGATGAAAGGTCTGTCGCAAAGTTAAACACAGGCTCCTTTTGAAGTTTGACTCGTCTCCGGCCAGTATGTTTTAAGATAGGGCAGTTTGAAAAAGACGTTTTATCTATGTTAGAGGAGTCCAAAATAATATTTTTTGCATGCGTGGTAACTTTAAAGTTCCATTCCGCCTTCGTCTGGGGTATGATGTCTTCTCATAGGTAAACATACTAGTTGCATGTTTGATATTTTCGTCGAGAAAACAGGATTTAAAACACTCTGCAACGCACTTCAAGCATCAGGAAGGCGGAACCCTTGAGTAAGTCGCTTCCGGAAGGAAAAATACTCTTCAAGTTGTCCATATACAACGAATGAAACACTCAACGTTACTAAAATATCACACAATTGCGTTTTTCGTTTAACTACTGACGGTACAGAAGTTAGGAGGAAATGCCATATAGTCACATATTGGCTTATAAAATGATAATGTTTCGTGTTAGCTGAATTAAATATATTCGCACTGTGGGAAAAATGACGACAACTTTTGAAGTACTGTGATTTGACGTAGTATTATTGATCACGAGTTATGGGCTAAAACTTTTCATGTATTACAATAGGCTATTGGTGTCCTTGAACAATGAAAAACATTCACGTGGGATGAGAACGAAAATTTTAGTTTGTTTTCTGAAGTTAATGGGAAAAGTGTAAATGTAGGATTATAAATATTAAGCGCGTTTGTAAAATTATCAAGAAAGCAGTATCAAGAAAGCATCTATTCCAATAATCATAAAAAACCAGAATCCTAAAAATAATTTAATGTAAAAATAATTTTTAAACCAACCAATTATATATTAACTGTATATGTGATACGTCTCCTCATTGATGGTTTTTGCAACAGTTAAACAACCTCAGCTAATTTCCCGATTATACTTTTCTTGCAAGAAAACAAAAATATTGGGAATATATGTATACTAGCTTCGAAAAAGTACTATGTAAGCTCTCAGTGGTAAAATTTCCCTTTGCCTACTTAGGATTAAAACATTTTTGCACCTCCATTACTCATTCATAACTGTCATCCTCCATATTTTCAAGTTAATATCTAAAAAGGTGACTTTTTTTATATAAAATATTTAATAAAACTATTCTTTCTCTCTTCAATACTCCGACATCTCAATCTTAAACATAATTTGAGCCCTTAAGAAGGCAGCCTAGACGGTCGGATTAAAATTATTGTGGCCAATAATACAAATAACATGCACCGAGTTTGTAGTTTCTACCTACTAAAGTGATTTTGAATATCTTATAATTAAATAATCCTGTTGATTTTGCCTATCGAAAGAAGGCAGCCTAGACGGTCGGATTAAAATTATTGTGGCCAATAATACAAATAACATGCACCGAGTTTGTAGTTTCTACCTACTAAAGTGATTTTGAATATCTTATAATTAAATAATCCTGTTGATTTTGCCTATCGANGAGTTTGTAGTTTCTACCTACTAAAGTGATTTTGAATATCTTATAATTAAATAATCCTGTTGATTTTGCCTATCGAAAGAAGGCAGCCTAGACGGTCGGATTAAAATTATTGTGGCCAATAATACAAATAACATGCACCGAGTTTGTAGTTTCTACCTACTAAAGTGATTTTGAATATCTTATAATTAAATAATCCTGTTGATTTTGCCTATCGATGATTAAACATGTGACTTAAAGATAAAGAAATAACAGTATCTTAATTTTATATTCATTGTGGGAGTGGATACAGAATATAGAATGACAATTTACTATGTACAGTTATAGTCGTTGTACACTACGCCATAAAACTATAAAAATAATTAAATAAAAGCACTCGTCAGAAGTGATTCGGTTTTCTAAAAGGAAATTTTGTAAATAAGTTATGTTCGTCTGCTTTTAACTTTTCCATACTAGTCAATTTGTAAGTATGTCTTTAAGTAAATTAGTCTATGATTAATTTTGAAAACTGAGTTACGCGAGGTTTGTTACAGTCCAGCCACTTTTTCTCATTTCAGCAGGAAATTATTTGTTCTTCGTACTGGGACGCAACTGATAATACTGAATGAATTAAGATAAGCCGCCTCAAGAAACCGCCAAACCTAGACTGCTTGCGGGCACGTTGTGCCCTAATGTGATGAAGGGAGAAGTGTCACGCATTTGTGACAAGGATAGGGGAGGCGGGAGCGGCCCGAGAGAACCCGTCGGCTAACGGCAAAGTCCGCCATGTTTACCACGCCCAGTTTATTGTCGTGGGAGACAAGTTATGTGAACGCTACACAAATCCCCGACTTGGTGGATTTGTGTCTAGTATGTAGGCGTACTGGGGCTTACAAATATTTTTAATGACCTTATACATATTCACCTGAAAAAAAANTTTGTGTCTAGTATGTAGGCGTACTGGGGCTTACAAATATTTTTAATGACCTTATACATATTCACCTGAAAAAAAATACCTTGTCATGAGTTTCACTCAAGTTTCCTGGAAATGAACGCGTGGTAATAAGACTAGCACTGACAATAAAGCAAGACAGTTTTCTCGATAAGTGATAACATTTTGGTAAACACTTTTATAGAACGGATACTTGCAACGAACACTCACGATTGCCGCAGTATGGCCCATGTACTTGCTACAAAAATCAACAGGCTCAGCATGCATGGGATGAAAAATCACTTATGTTATTAGGCAGACCAGAGTTTATTCCTTTTATGCAGTATTTCAATATTCTTCAGCAACAATATTTACTGGTTCAGATGGGCTCTGCCTACTCAGATTTCTCCTTGTTCTGTTTGAACGTACCAGTCAGTCTAAATTATTATAGGTACCTAAAAAGATTTTTCACTCGTCTGTTGTAAACAGTTACATATTCGAAAACTGCAAATTCTGCAGAAAATATAATCTAAATTTCTGGTTTCTGAAAGTTTCTTAATTATTCTCAAAAATAATCCATTCTGTGTTAACAACGATAACAAAAACACTTTAACAAATTCACGAATTTATTTCGGTTCCCTCATAAAAAAAAATAATAACTCTTACAAACTCAAGGAGCCTGTTACCTAACCTTTGTCACAAAATATAATACAATTATAATTTTCATTGTGTTTCTGATGGAATAACAATTCTGAGTAGCAGATATTAAAATGGGTCTATCTCTTGCTTCTTTTCTGGTTAAAAAAAAATTGTTTTTAAGTTTACTCTTTTACGGATATGTTTTTGAATAGAATACAGGCACAACATTACGTTATTCATTAAGGCCTATACTGAGTCAAATCTTCGCGTGAAGTTCCATGCTGCATTTTGCATGACTGCAAGACTGAACTCTGGTGCAGCACATCGTACACAGCCATGATAAGACTTTCGATGTTAGTAAAGTGGCTCTTGGCACTATCTCCCTCTTGTGGCTCAAGAATTGTAATTGTACTCATGTGGACGAGGCAGTCAAATGTGGGTATCAAGAGACGGTCCTCAAATGGCTAAATGGCGGATAGGAAGGACAAGAAGATTTAACTTGCAAGCCTTCCAAAGAGGTCGCTTTATTTAGCTCGTCCTTCCTCAGTGCAATATCCGGTGCGTAGCTGAACTGAAACGCAGGCATCTCAGTAAGCGATATCATATCCGAAAATATAAATCCATTAGAGGAGTGCCACAGGGAGGATTATGGGATCAGTCATCTCTGATACAAGTGGATGATCTGAGAGGAGTCTGCGACATTTATTGGTCGCAGAGGAAACTGAAGGTCCGACACGATATGATGTTATTTCAAAAACGTTTCATGGTTATGCCGTCCCATTTCACCACTCAACCTGACTTACATATTTTGATAGAAACAGACGAAAATGTACAATATTAAAGTACTCTCTGAGATGAAATTTTTTTTTTACCATAAGTAAGAGACAATTTCCTCCCACAGAACAAGGACGCGCAGTCCGTTTTTGTTATAACAGTTTGTTTTCAAGCAGCATGGCACATAAATGTGCTTCCTTAAGACCCCGCCTATCAAGTCTGACCTGTAGAGTTTAAATGGGGCATTGTTAAAGACACTTAATTTTAATGTGTCAGTTTTGAAGATAATGTTTCAAGCAAAAATTATTGTTGTCTACAGAACTTTCTCATAGAATACTGCAATGTTAAGATATTTGCAAAAAAAAAATTCTCATTCATAATTTTTTTCGTAAAGTTTTAATTAGATGTTATATTTTAGAAAAAAAATTACTAAACATAAAATTGGCAAGATTTTTTTTTTAACTTACCAGTATTACTTACTCTAGAATACTTTCTGTTTGAAACGGTTGTATTTAAAAATCAATTATTCTCCATTGAAACTCTGTAGCTGCAGACTTGGTAGGCTGCGCTCTTAACTCCAATATTTTATTAAGTACTGTGAGTTGATCACATGATAGTAAGTGACGTGGAAGTGAAAAGGCATGGTGGTTTATTACATGTCAGTGTCTCAATTTGCTGAATGCGTAATGATCTAGGAGCGGATCTCAAGCCTGACTGAAGTCATGCTGGAGAATTTCACCTAAAGAGCACGGCAGGCCTCTAGCTAGTTCATCTCTAGGAGAGCAGAGAGGTTTTCGGTCTGCGCATAACAGCGAGAACTTGAACGCTGCTGAGGGTGGAACGAGGTAAGGATGGAACAGCGGCGGAAATCAAGGGCGGGAAAAATGGGAACACCTTGAGAAAACCCACTGGCCAGTGATAACATACGCCACGTTTCCCTCGTGTGAATATCCGGGTGAGCCAGCCGGTAATCTTACCCGGTTCGCCTTGGTGGAAGGTGAGTATTCTGACTACTACACCACCGCGACCCCTTCGTATCTTGGCATTGAGAGGCGAATGACGCCGTGCTATATTTATGATGGGTTTACGACGTTTTCCCGGTTCGTACGGATGGCCAAGACCACTTGCTGTAACCGCAGTTTGCATGGGGCGCAAATTATTTATCCAGATGTAGGTAAATTCGCATTCCAAGATTTGGATGATAGCTGTTATGATTTAATTGTTTTCAAATAATACAGACATGCATATCTATGTTATAGCTTTATTAATAAGCTGCATGAGAGCATGTCTATCCGTTTGCCAGTAAAAGGTGCATAGGGTCGTATTGTATCTTGAAAAAAAAACGAATATGATTCGTATCAAAATACTCCCCCCCCCCCAAAAATAATGGTTTCTAAACCGGGTAATTGTAGTGGAGGCTGCTCGCACGTATTGGGAGTTCGAGAGAAGGCCGGCCATAAAAGTGGAGGTGCCTGATGAACCTGAAATAGTCTTAATATCTAGGTGTGTCCAGCAGGTTGTCAATTACAATGTCTGGCATGTTCGAAGGCCCAACTTGTGGGGTTTTCGCAGATCCCAGGCCTTCGTGCGTCGACAGCGCTCCTGCTGACGGGTCTTCTACTTGTAACGCTAGAACTCCTCGTCCACGTCCAGAACAACACGAGATTGACGAGGAAAGTGATTTTGATGCGTGGCCTTCTCATTGGTTGTCTGGAATTTCACATGATCGCTCGTTTATGTGATGTAACTAGTGCGAGATACTATGAGAGCGATGTGTTGTTGTTATATTATATGTTAGGTAGTGGTGTGTCAAAATGCATTGACGATGTGTTAACTCTACTGTTATGTGTGTTTCTGAACATACACGACAGTAGTTTCGCTTCTGCATGTTCTTTAACATGCTAGATTTTTTACTCCAACTGTCTTGAATAGCTGGTAACAATTTTATACTTATTTCACGCAATCCAAATCAAATTTTCTAGCTCAAAGAAAATTTTTTCTTTGCGCTTCTTGCGAGAAAACGTTTTCGTTGAAACTGCAGCTTTCACAGAGACTGTAATATCTGACTCGGCCTTTGTTACACGAACAATTAACTACTTTCTTTATTTTAATATTTTTGATTGAACCACCCAACCGAGGGAGATTGTAAAGTAACGGCATTTTAAAATTAATTTACTAAAGAGAATTGTTTGCTGAATGCTACATTTGGTTACCACATCTTTAAGTGGGAGAATATTTGCATTCATCATTCATTGCGCTAGTCAGTTATGTTAACTGTGCAGAATTAAATTTATTTCTACTGCAGTGTATGGTTTTTTCCGTAACCATTGTATGTTTTATTTCGTTCATTTTACATTAATTTATCTCACAGTAAACTTTAATAAAATATAGGGAATGAAAAATTCTCAACGCGAGAAGAATGAAACCAAAATTTATAATTTTTTCGTTCTCCTTCTTAGCTTTGACAGTTGCTAACCCCTTCAGCTGCAGTTAAGGCGCAATTTAAATGTAAAGGATTTTCACAATTTTGCCTACGTGAAGTGAAATCTGAATTGTTTTAAGTTTTACGGTTTCTTGAAGATACACTGAGTAAATCACATGCCAAAATAAACCAGACGTATCTGCAACATCTCAGATATCCGATCTCTTAATGTATACGATTTGTAACTAGCAATCAAACTTATCTTTACGGAGTTCAAAATGGATGTTAAGGTCATATTTTTCTATTAGTCACAAAAATAGTTAGTAGTAAGTTTCCCACCAAATGTCTTTACTGGTACTGTGAACGTATTTCAGAGCTTCACTGTGGTACTGCTGACAGCGCGATGTATTCTAAGTCTTGCGTCCTGACCCACAAATACGTGCGGCGTGATTTTTTATAACGCTATGGAAAGATATTGCATGCGTTTCTTGAATGCGCAATTATTTTATGCCGAAATAATAATATGTATTATACATATGATGTTACTGATGGCAGGAATGGCGGTGCACTGGGTACAGTAAACAGTTACTAAGTACTTTGCTAATTACCAGGATGAAAATATACAGCCTTGAGCTCACTGAAAGCTGCAGTATCTATTACACGCGTATGAAAATGAGGACAATATACATTTCATTAGGTGTGATGAAACGCCAGCTAAACATATTCTTAAAATAAGGGCCGGTTAATAACGTTTTAACAATTTTTAAATAGGTATCAAATAAAACAATTCTATCCAGTTCTGGAGCTTTTATAAAACAAATAGTCTAATCAAGCAGCTTGCGTTACAGCTGACTCCTCTCATAATAAGAACATGGAAAGGAATGATAATATTTTGTAGGATGGTAAGCTAAGAAGAAGATGACCTATAGAAAGAGTAATTAAAGTATTTAATTTCCATTATCGTTGTTACATAGAATTTAAGACATAAGACCAATGGAAGAAGGATGGCAAGGATGGTTAATTAGGTAAGAGAGAGAGCATTATAAGGATGGAACTCACCTGGTCTGAGACTTTGGCCTCGCCGCCCCGAGGTGGGACGTCGCCGCACCTGGTATAGCAGCTGACCTCGCCCCTTGACAATCGCCGACTGCCCAGACGACAATCATCGCAGCCCAGTCCACTCTTCCCCTCCCCCCCGCATGTGTGTGTATTGACGTAACCAATTGTGATTGGCTCCCGTTTGCACTAGAGGCGGAGACTACTTGTAGTTTGTTATAATTATCCAAGAATGTCCTGATGTTTGCCGGACACACATTTTCTGGTGTTCTTTGCACATTGCTATGACAGATTAGTTCACTCCGGCTCGCTGTTATGGTTTCTTAGTTTAGCAAAATCACCTGTGGCCTCATTTACAGGCATTGTTATGGTAGGTGATGCACAACGGGGCCGTGTATAACACGGTGCACTATTTTTAATGAAGTTTGAATCTTAATCATTAAGTAAACGAGTTCCATAAAAATCATGCCCCTCAGATTTACTTAAAATATTCAAAAATATTATAACTATTCTAAGTTAACTCAGGTATCATTTCACAAGAAACATTCCATCAGGCCAATGGGAGATTATAACATTTTCAGCTACATAAAGAAAACGAGGCAATGAAATTTAGCCTAGCTGCGTGTCTGTAAGTAGATCCGCTTTGTGGGGTTAATAATTCCTCACGACTACCTAAAAAAACTTCATTCTTCCTTCCGTCTTTTCCTGAGGCTCTGTTTACAGACAAAGGTAAAAAAAATAACGACTTAAAATTTTATTCTTGCTAAATGGTGGAAAATAACCTACATAAAAGGCCCTTCTGTCTTTGGTTGATTCAGTAAATTTTTTAGCACACACACACCAGGATAATTAACCCAAATGAGAGTTTCTGACACGACAGCACACACAGGCACGACATTCGTAATGAAGTGAGGGAAATCAGTATTGTTAGAGGCAGAGACTTATTGTGCGGAATGAGAACTAACCGATAAATTTCTAAGTGCTGCATGCACGTGTGAAACTGTATTTTTCTTACTTCATGTTTTTTATGACGATATTTTCCCTTTTGCAGAGGCCAACGAGAAATCTTCTGCTCTGAATTAAGACTTCTCTGATTATCCTGCAAAATTAGACCTTGTATCGTAATATAATTAATAAGCGAGGAACTACAAAATTTCGAAAAAAATTTGGTAGGAATTCTTTTAACTATATATCACTGTATGAAAGTTACGGTGACTGTGTATCNCAAAATTTCGAAAAAAATTTGGTAGGAATTCTTTTAACTATATATCACTGTATGAAAGTTACGGTGACTGTGTATCCCAGAAGCGTCACTTAAATTTTGATAAAATGTGACAGGAGTTTCTGTATTGACTGATGACTACCAGCCCCACAGGCTTTTAGAGACTAGTTCATTTTTGATAAGCAGAACTGCGATCTTGTCCACACTGCTTTGTAAGCCAAAGAGCCTCTTAAAAGGATTGCAGGTCTCAGCGCCTGCTACGAACATCTCTGAAGNTCCACACTGCTTTGTAAGCCAAAGAGCCTCTTAAAAGGATTGCAGGTCTCAGCGCCTGCTACGAACATCTCTGAAGGCATATTTGCAGCAAATTCTACGCCTTTGAAGAGACTGCTATGTATCATCTTTGAGCCGACTTATGTCCTTCTTCCACTTTCAAATCTATCATTGCCTTTTACCTATGCTCTATAATATGTGCGTCGAACAGGTGGCGTCGTAAACTTATTAAAAATATTAAATTTTAACTATTACGCCACTAATTGGCTTACGGTAGTTCAAACAATTTCAGTAANAAATATTAAATTTTAACTATTACGCCACTAATTGGCTTACGGTAGTTCAAACAATTTCAGTAATAAGAATTTTCATTATTTTTAAATATATCATTTAGCTAGAGAATTAATTTTCAGAGACGCAGCATTGTTTTAATTTAGTTTGTTGAGCCTGTAGGAGGGAGGTGGGGGGAGGGTGAGAGGATCAAGAAAAATTCAGACAATCATCCTTCACATTACTCACAAATGAGGTAATTCAACAAAGTCCTTTTTTTTGTCTTCATTATTAATAAATGAAATAGGAGAATTGTCTTTTACATTCTTTTACATGATGATACCAATATTTTCTGAAAATATCACATCCAGGTGTGTGNAATAGGAGAATTGTCTTTTACATTCTTTTACATGATGATACCAATATTTTCTGAAAATATCACATCCAGGTGTGTGGAACTAATCAGCATGAAAATTCACGTAATATCGTTATTTTATAGTAACAATTTGTTTATAATAAAATTTAAGAGCCACCACACCATATAATATCACAGGCAGAGACTTTTTTCTAAGGTTGATTTCAAAAGTGCTCACTTTATANTAAGAGCCACCACACCATATAATATCACAGGCAGAGACTTTTTTCTAAGGTTGATTTCAAAAGTGCTCACTTTATAGTAAACATTCTTTAGAAATGGGCACTCTTGCTAAATCAACGTCAGCTCAAAAAATGAAGAAAACTATTTCTCCTTCTCCCATTAACTGACGGAAAAGATTTTATAAACAATGCATGCCTCCATATGTTAATATGATTCAAATGTGTATTTAAGTGTATTTACGGCAATTATTGTTTTCATGATTTGAACTGTTGCTACCTGACTCCCACCCCATCCCCGTCGGTCGCTGCGTCCCTAATCAGAGTAGATGTACTCATCTGCGCGGACATTAAAATTCAAGTTGTTACACGAGGGAGTGTTTCCCCCAAGGTTGATTACGAAAGTGTTTAATTAACGGCGGGCTAGCGAAACGTGCGAAGCGACGGACTAGC